>NIPM01000267.1:33085-190019 GCA_002738285.1 Holacanthella duospinosa | reverse complement strand
TGTAAGGAATGAGGTCCTTTGATGACCCTTGACCCTTGTCCTGTGTGGAGAGAGGTCACGACATCACCAAAAATCAACAAATAAATTAATTAATAATTAATAAATAATAATAAATAAATAAAAATAATAAATTCCAATATGGAGGAACAAGAGAAGATCCGTTTTATTCAACGGTTGAAGTTACACTGAGTCTATCCACAGGGATAGACTTTACAACAGGTAAGTCTATATATATAGGTATAATAATAATAATAATAATAATAATACTAATACTAATATAGGGAGGGTAATGAGAGTGAAAGGGAATGAGCAGCAGCTGAGTTGTTGTTGTTGTTGTGTGGTGAACGGAAGTCCAGTTCCGTTCACCATGTGATGTGAGGCCGGGGGTTGGTTTCCCAACAGTGTGCAGAAGTCTAGAATTTGATTAAAATTTGAATTTTTTTGCGCGGTCAGTATTCACAGCTATTTAATTCGAGAGTAGACTCATAACTTGTAATGAAAATTATCTTGTTAACTAGAATATTCTAAACTTCTTTATTCAAGAAAATAATCAACGATTTGTTTAACATTAATAGCTTAGTTTAACTAAAAGGTTCTGCTTGTACGTCAGTGTGTATCAGTTAGAGCAAAATTTAAAAAAAATTTTAGTTTCTATTTTGGTAATCAAAAAGGTCTCGGACGGTCTTCGTTTGAATTAATGTAGGTACTAAAATTATAACCTATATATTATATAATTTTAATTATAATTGTTTTATTTTCTTATAATTTTGCTTAATTTTTGGTACATTTTCTTAGCACATTTAGTACTAAAAATCTAATTAAAAAAAAAATTATTTTTATGGCTTTCATATTGTCATTTATTATTAAAAGTCACATTTTTTTAAGAAGTTTTGTCTTTTAGCATGACAGGGAGACCTACATATGACATAAAAAAATTTAGAAATACTGTATACATAATTATTGTCTTTCCTGTCATACTAAAAATACAAGTTTGTTCATATTTTTCGCATGAAGAGCTTTTTTTTTTGAATTGACCGGGACAATTATTATAAAGTCTCATCAGTGTGCTCCAGAACACAAGGCAAGGAGTGAGTTTTTGCATTCGATTGTCGAGCTAATAAATTAAAAAAAAACGAGTTAGAATGTGGGAATTAGCAAATCAGTAACTCGAAACTGATATCCGGCGGGAAAATTTGAAATTTTAGGAGTAAAATGTTTCAAATGAGTCTCTCTTCTGGTGGTGGTTTCATAACATTATCTAATTCAACACGTGGATTGCAGTACTCTTGTTGAGAGGGTGAATAGACACCACGTGTAGCCCTTTTTTTTCTAGCCATGCGCACTAGAATGACGGCAGCAATGATGACAGAGACAAGAAAGGCAGTGAGAACAGGAATAACAATGAGAACAACGTTGATTGTTGTTGATTGAAAAGTAGAGCTGACCATGCGCTCTGTACAATTTTCTCCGGAGAAGGTTGACGCACATTTGCAACTGGGTATCGGTTCAGCACCGGACACACACTTGGGCACACACTCCCCGTCATTGGCACATTGGAAATTATGCCAACATGGATCCACCATGTCACAGCTGAAACATAGAATAAAATTTTTATGAAATTTGTGAAAAAAAAAAAATTTTTTTTAATAAAAATGTTTTTGAATCATTTAAAAAAAAATTTTTTTTTTTGAATTATTAAAATTTTTTTTTTTGAATTGATGTAATGACGCGTGCGTATTGGGAGACTGGGAGCCAATGATAAGCAATAGTGGTCATATTTTTATATTTTTGGAACTATGTTACTTACTGGAGTCCACAATACCCCTCGACACACATACACTTGAAGTCTCCTTGTAAATTAACGCAAGTGGCGTTGTCTGGACAAATACTACTAAAATTTGAATTGGCGCACTCGTCAATATCCTCTTCACACGTCACACCTACAACAAAATTCATTGGTTAAACCTTATTTTTATACCGATTTTTAAAGTAAGTTTAATAAAAATTTCTTTAAAAAAAAATTTTTTTACCCATAAAAGAATTTTTTTTTTTTTTTTTTTTTTTTATACATAAATTTTAAACATGATGTTGAAATTTATTTATAAAAATTTGAAACTGTATTTAAAAAATTTGATTACTATTTTAAAAACCAATTCTCATACCAATATATCCAGTTCCTGTGCAATTACAAAGGAATGAATTGTGCCCGTCTATGCACACGCCATTATTCTTACAAGGTTGACTATGGAGTTCACAGTCATCAACACTCTTCTCACATCTAAAATTATAATATGAATAATATCATTGGTTAAAATTCAACCAATCACAATGTCTCAAAAAAAAATTAAAAATTGAAAATTACCTAGGACCAGTCCATCCAACTTGACAACGACACTCTGCACCAGCGCGTTTATTCACACAAGTCCCACGGTTAAAACATGTAACGTTCTCACAGTAATCGATCACTTTTTCACAATACTTTCCATTGTATCCTAAAATTAAAAAAAAAATCAAATTTTTTATGAAAAAAATTTTAAATTTTTTATAAAAAAAAATTTTCAAATCTACAATTTCAAAATTTTTTGGTTTTACCAAAATACTTACCTAGAGGACAATTACATGTGAAATTAGTCCCATCAGATTGCCTTCCAGTGGTGAGACAAACTGCACTATTTTGACAAGGTTCGTCTCGACAAGAGGCCAATTTACGATTAGAGCTATTCAATTTACGTTTAAAAAAAAAAATAATTTAAAATTTTAATTTAAATTTTGAAAAAAAATTATTTTATATTATTTTTTTTTTCATAATTTCTGATTAATTACCAAGTTAGACCCACGTAATCAATGGAACAGTCGCAAATGAAGGATCCAATTTTATCTTCACAAATTGCGTCTTTATCCAATGTTTGACAAGGATTTGGTTCGGCGCATTCGTCAATTTCTTCATCACATCTGGAACATGACGAAAAAAATAATAATAATAGCCAATCAGAACTCAAGGTTTGTGAATTCGCATAAGAAGAACCTAATTAGGCCAAATTTCATATGATAATTTAAATTTTTACATAGTTACCATTAGTAACAATTATATACTAATAATGTAGAGTGATTACATGAAAGTTAAAACTAAAAATTTTTAAAATTACCGCCATCCAGTATATCCAGTAAGACAGGAACAGGTATAATTGGCTATTTGGTCAATGCATGTGGATCCATTGGCACAACTATTCTCAAATGCACATTCGTCAATGTTCACCTGAAAAATTACAAGGTTTTATCTTATATTAGTGGGCTCTATAATTTAGCTAATTAGAATGCCAACTCAGGAAATAGCTACTACCTAAATAACTGTATAGATTACATTCAAAAAGTTACCAAGGTCAAAATTCAACACAAAAGGTTATAGCCTCAACAGACGACAAACATAATGAAAGCATTTATACGTCAGCATTTTTTTGAAATTTGGTGGTAGGGATGCTAACGTACTTTGAAACATGTACAAAGTGACTTATCTATAGTGTCTCTATAGCCGAGGAAGACACAATAGATTCATATCCCTAACACACCAACCATGCACGCATGCGCAGTTATTTCCAATCATCATGCCCTTTACTAGAGAAAGCATTCCTTGTATGGTATCTATGGTATATCAAGGAATTACATCTCAGGAGCACGCATGCGCAGTTATTTTTAACGCCTATGCCTTTTACTAAAGAAAACAGTGCTTGTATGGTATAGTATCAAGAAGTTACATCTCAGGAGCAGGCATGCGCAGTAATTTTTAACGCCCATGCCTTTTACTAGAGAAAACAGTGCTTGTATGATATGGTATCAAGGAATTACATCTCAGGAGCACGCATGCGAAGTTATTTTTAACGTCCATGCCTTTTACTAGGGAAAGTATTGCCTTCATGGTATGGTATGGTACATTTCATGAGCACGTATGCGCAATTATTTTTAACGCCCATGCCTTTTATTAGAGAAAACAGTGCTTGTATAGTATGTTATCAAAGAATTACATTTCAGGAGCACGCATGCGCAATTATTTTTAACGCCCATGTCTTTTATTAGAGAAAACAGTGCTTGTGTGGTACGGTATCAAGAAATTACATTTCAGGAGCACGCTTGCGCAGTTATTTTTAACGGCCATGCCTTTTACTTGAAAAAACAGTTCTTGTTTGGTATGGTATCAAGGAATTACATCTCAGGAGAACGCATGCGCAGTTATTTTTACCGCCTATGCCTTTTACTAGAGAAAAGAATGCTTGTATGGTATGGTTATCAAGGAATTACATCTCAAGAACTAAAAAAATTTTTACTGAAAACGTTTTAACAGTTTCAGATAAAGCATGGAAAAATAGGAAATGAAATACAAAAAATCAAATCTCTACCATCACTAGAACAGAAGTTGTGATTTTTTGAAAATTGCAATTTTTGAATGCTAATAGATTGTCTCAAAAGAAGCTTCACTTTACCCAATGTTAATATATGCGAAGGTTTTAATATTGTATTCACTATCTCCCAGGAATTATTAACCACTTTACTTTTTGTGGTTCATTATACTCGAGTTCACTATTAAAACCAAGTTCCACTGTAGTTCAAACTTTTGCGCAGATGCAAAAAGTGCGCAGACGCAAAACGTGCGCGGAAGTAAAAAAAAAACAGTAATAATATAACATACGAAGGAGTATTTACTAAACTCGTCACCTTGTACTATAAAATAATAACTTTTATAATCAACTCACTTGACAAAAGCTTCCAGAAAATCCTTCTGCACATGCGCAGTCATACTTTTCCAACACATCTTCACATTTCCCTCCATTTTGACATTCATTATTATAGCAAAGTTGACAACCCAATTGAATAGTTTTATTCTCTGGTATGTCCATATAAAATGCACTTGGTGAGGTAACTTCAATGAGTGTCATATTGATGGTATTAATTTGTCGTAGTTGCGCGGGTGATACAAAAGGTAATCGAAACTCTCCAATGCGCACATCTGCCATACAACCACGAAAAAAATTTGAATGTAGACTCTCATCATGAATTATTGTTGCATGTTGCCCCAATGTATTTCCATCAACATGATAACTACTTCTTAGACCACTCTTGATATAATTTCCAAGTATAATTTCTGGTGATATTGAACTTAAAATTCCTTTGATAAAATTTGGTGGAAAAGTTGCTCCCAATGGTGGTAATTTTCGTTCAATTCCATCAAAAAATAATTGTAAATTTTGATTTTCAGGATGTACTAATAATTTGACAGTATGCCATGCACCATCCAAACTTTTAAGAATTCTTTCATTAATTCGTGATCCATTGATATCAATTGTCAAATGAGGATCAGATGTATTGGTGATACCATTCCAAATTTCTTGAAATTGTATTTTAAGTGAAGTTGAATTATTTCGATCAACAAGATGTAAAATTGAACCACTATGTTGTGTTCGATAACGAAATGAGACTTGATTGAAGGTCAAATTATCAACAGCTTCTGATCGAAATTGATAGTGAGGTGACATGGTACCATGTCCATCGAAAGATGCTTCTGCTTCACATTCAAATCCATGTATTTTTCCATTGTACAAATTTCGACAAGTACTTCCAACAGGACAAGTAACAATGGCACAAGGTAGTAAATGTTCACACCTAAAAATCAAAAAAAAAAAAAATACCGTGAAAATTTGAATTCCGACAGCCATGTGACAAAAGCAGCAATGAAATTACATTTTTCCATCGAATTCTTCAGAACATCGACATTTGAAGTCGTTCCATGTCACTTCACACTCTCCACCGTTCATACAAGGATCCATCCTACAGGAATTGTCAGACACTACACCGCGCATGACTTGACCAATTTTGATTACTTGTCCAAGTGGTTCACCCATCAAGAAAGACTATATAAAAATAAAATCAAGTCTTGTTTGTATCTACAAAATAATAAGAATCAGGTTGAAATCAAGATATATCAAAGCTCGAGAATTCAATTTTTGACATTCTTGGTTGAAAATTTTGAAAATTTGAAAAAATTTGAAAAATTTTCAAAATTTTAAAATTTTCAAAATTTTAAAATTTTCAAAATTTTTGAAAATTTTGAAAATTTTGAAAATTTTGGAAATTTTGAAAATTTTCAAAATTNCATGACTTGACCAATTTTGATTACTTGTCCAAGTGGTTCACCCATCAAGAAAGACTATATAAAAATAAAATCAAGGCTTGTTTGTATCTACAAAATAATAAGAATCAGGTTGAAATCATGATATATCAAAGCTCGAGAATTCAATTTTTGACATTCTTGGTTGAAAATTTTGAAAATTTGAAAAAATTTTAAAAATTTTAAAAATTTTAAAATTTTGAAAATTTTGAAAATTTTGAAAATTTTGAAAATTTTGAAAATTTTGAAAATTTTGAAAATTCGAAAATTTTGAAAATTTGAAAAAATTTTAAAATTTTGAAAATTTTGAAAATTTTGAAAATTTTGAAAATTTTGAAAATTTTGAAAAATATTGAAAATTTTGAAAATTTGAAAATTTTGAAAATTTTGGAAATTTTGAAAATTTTCAAAATTTTGGAAATTTTCAAAATTTTCAAAATTTTGAAAAAAATGTTTACCATGATATTTTTTTACCTTGTTGACTTGAGTCAATGGGAAAAATTCTACAACGTATCTATTAAGCATTGGATTTTGAAGATGGTTGGAACTGTCCGTACTTAGGTTGACCCTAACGTCTTGAATCACCCCTTTAAAAGGTTCCATTTTGTTATTCCAAATGGCTCTAGTGAAACGCGCAGGCGCTTGAGCACCTAGACTACTTTCTAGCGGTGTCGCAGGAGTTTCAATTGGATTATCATCTGGTCGTCCAGTTGACAACCATGGTCCAGGGGAGGAGGAGTCTAGTGATGACAACACAGTTGTTGTTTCTGGTTCAAATGATTGTGGAACACCTCCAATATACATCACCGCTGGATTAAAAACTTGAGTCGGTTTAAGTGGTAAACTTCGTCGGAAGTGTTCGGTTCCATTGACATTAATTTTAACCAATCCCCGTTCTCGTTGAAAAGAAATCAAATGTGGTTCACCATCATTGATTGCAAGTCCACCAACTTTATATGTTTCTTCTTTCCCTTCATCGAGTTTAGCTAAAACTCCAAGTTGACCATCATCCTCAACATAAGCTTCTAAAAATAATGAATTATTCTCTTTTCGTTCTTCTTTTAAGAGAAAAATAGTCCCACGTGGTTCCCGTGTTCGTACAAACATTGAAATTTCAAAAGATTTATCAAATTTTCGTCCAATTTCATTTGGAATGTGAATTTCAATGACAGAAATACTTGTATTTTCGTGTCCAAATGTGGCTGCAGTGTATTCTAAAAACAAAAATATATAAAAACGTCAATATCAAGTAATATCAATTTTTAAAAATTTCAAGGATTATTAAAATGCGCATGCGCCCGAACAGAAGTGTTTGACACTCCTTGTATTTGATAATCTTTTAAAATTATTTCTTACCAAATGAACAAATTTCTCCTAAAAAAGGGCGGGGACATTGACATTCAAATTTTGTCCATAAATCTGTACAAGTTCCACCATTGAGACATGGACTATTATTAGATGCACATTGTTCTGTTCTTTGACAACCAATTTGTACTAATGTTGGATCATATTTTAAATTGGGTGGTTTTTCTTCTGGTACAATTTTTCTTGTATTAATTTCAATATCTTGTATACAACCAACAAATGATGGGAGATTTGTAAGTGCTGATAAACCGGAAGTTGCACCCCCTAAAACAGTTGTATTAAATCCAGTCTCAACAGGTTGTTCTGGTTCAGTTTGAATTGGATGAATTGTTTGTTCTTGATTAACTCCAAGTGCAATATGTGTTTCATTAATTGAAACCCATGCTTGATGCCATTCTGCATTTGAAACATTATTTCCACTTGAAATACCTTTGAGACTATTTAAAAGTGATGATTGGAGATTGAGTTTCCCGCCACTAAGAGTTAGCATGAAGTAGGTACTTCCTTGACCCACGGCGATGAGAACTTCGGACAAAGTTGTACGAAAACGAAATGACATTGCATAACGACTACGAAAACTTTCATCATCACTAACTAGTTCTGCATAACCACCTTTGGAACCACCAAAACTAAGGGTCGTTGACCTTTGGCATCTAAAATTCATAAAAAAAAATTTCAAAAAAAAATTTTTTTTTTTTGAAAATAATTTCTATCTATATTNTTTTTTTTTTTTTTTTTTTTTTTTTTTTTTTTTTTTTTTTGCAAAGTAAAAAATTTTGTGCAAAAAAAAAAATTTTTTTTTTTGTTTTTTTTTTCTTACAAAGCTCCTGCCCAGCCTGGTGCGCAGGCGCATTTGTGACCATGTGTATTGTTAATGTAAGTAGGAGTACAACTTCCAGCGTTGAAACATGTGACACCGGTACATCCAGTGAGAGCAACACTAAAAATTAATCAAACGAATTAATAGAATTGAAATGTATTTTTTTTAAATCAATTTGTATATAATTAAAATGTAAAAAAAAAACGAAAATATAAGTTTTTTTTTAAATCTAGCTATTCGTACGACAATACCTGCAGTTTTTTGAGCCATAATTTTCAGGACATTGACATAAGTAGTCAGCCACTTGATCAATACATGTACCTCTGACACCTAGGAACCAATAATAAAAAATATGAAAGTTTCAAAATGTAATCAAATTTCAAAAAAAAAAAAAAAAAAAAAAAATTACAAAAATGTCATAAATTTGAAACAACTGAAAACAAATTTGGTTAAGATTTTTTTTTGGTTGTTAGGGTTCACATTTAAGTTGACTCAAAATTTATATCATTAAAAATTCAAAATTAAAAAAATTGAGATAATTCAAAAAGTCATTTTATTTGTTAAGTTTTCCTTTAGGTTTTTGTCTAGTATGTTTGTTAGGTCTATTTTTAGGTTTCTTAAGGTTTTGTTCAAAATCTAGCTTTACGTTTAGCTTTGTTGGGTGTTTTTTTTTCTATTTACACTATTTTAGGTGTTTTTTCTTCGATTTACACCATTTTAGGTGTTTTTTTTTTCAATATTGGTTTTCTCAACTTTTGACCTGATTANTGGGTGTTTTTTTTTCTATTTACACTATTTTAGGTGTTTTTTCTTCGATTTACACCATTTTAGGTGTTTTTTTTTCAATATTGGTTTTCTCAACTTTTGACCTGATTGAACTTCTGAACATTTTGATTGGACGCTTAATCTGGTGGTATGAATAATGAAAATTTTCTTACAAGGACTTCCAGCTCCATCTGGTGGATCACACTCGTTGATTTCAGTTTCACATCTGAAAAAGTAAAAAAAAAAATTCAAAAAAAATTCAAAAAATATTCAAAAAAATTTTTTTTTTAAATATAAAATTTGATAAAAAAAAAGATTCTTTTTTTAAATCAGAATACTCAAATCTTCTTATTTGGTTTACTTATTATAACGAGCGGTAAACTAAAACGACTCTTCAACTGTTTTTTTTTTTAGCTTACTTGCAATTCTATTTAGTAAATTCAAAATTTCATAACTCAGCCTCATCAAAATGGCAAAGTATTTCAATCAAGCAGTATTTTGTACTAAAAAATTTGTCCTGATGTTCTAATTTCTATGATCACGAGTGCCACCACAGAATATTGATGATCCGCTATTGCTATTGGACTAATGACTAGATGGAGTAGAGACTCCACCTAAAAAGGTCTCCACTTCTTCATATGTGGCGCTCTTTTCTTATAAAACTTTCTATTAATTCCAATTCATTAGAACTCTTGTGATTGGTTCATCATCCAATCTTGAACTCACCAATTACAAAAGTCTTACTTGAAAAACGAATCACTTCAAAAAAATCATATTACTCCAAGCTACTATACCTAGATATGAAATATGGATGACCAGAAATAAAGTTTTTGGCTAATTTCTATTTCCTTGGAGCGAAATTTGCAAAATTTGCAAAATGAAATTCACAAGACGACNAGAAATAAAGTTTTTGGCTAATTTCTATTTCCTTGGAGCGAAATTTGCAAAATTTGCAAAATGAAATTCACAAGATGAAATTCACAAGACGATAAGAGTTACCTAAAGGCTCAGGTTCAAACATAGGTTGAAGGTCATTCTAACCAATCAGGTTCCAGTAAAAGTTGCGGTTAGAGTTAACTCTTCAGCTACTTTTATCGATACCTGATTGGCTCTCACAAAAAAAAATAAAAAGATTGAACATATTTTTCTATACTCACAAGTTGCACTTGAAATTTTTTTTTTTTGAACTTGTTCATATTTAGTTCATACTGAGTCACACTACTAATCTTCCAAATTTTAAAAGACAACATCTGATGNCTAAAGGCTCAGGTTCAAACATAGGTTGAAGGTCATTCTAACCAATCAGGTTCCAGTAAAAGTTGCGGTTAGAGTAAACTCTTCAGCTACTTTTATCGATACCTGATTGGCTCTCACAAAAAAAAATAATAAGATTGAACATATTTTTCTATACTCACAAGTTGCATCCACAAGGTTACACTTGAAATTTTTTTTTTTTTTTGAACTTGTTCTATCTAGTTCATATTTAGTTCATACTGAGTCACACTACTAATCTTCCAAATTTTAAAAGACAACATCTGATGTACTTCTGACAACAAAAATTTATTACTTTTCATTTAAAATATTTACACTACTACCATCAAATCTCATGTCTGACACCATAAAAACCAACCTAAAAATTTCGTTTTGTTTTTATAGATGAAGTTCGTCTTACCTATGAATTTTTCTTTGATTTCAAAAATCCGAACCAAAAAAAAAATTTGTTTTTCATCCAATTTGCTCAGATTTCAAACGACTTATACACGGGATTCACTTTTTTTTTTAGAATTTGGGGTTATGTTCAGAAAAAACTATGTCTTATACAAGATTTGGTCTTATACTCACAATTTTAAGGTAATTCCAAATAAGTTTGAAATTCAACTCGATTCATTATTATTAGTAATGAAAGTTAGATCAGGAAACCAGCGAACTTAGATTATTACACACTAAATTGGCATAGGAAGAATTTTTCATCGTTTAGTTCTATCGTAAATTGACAGAGTCAGAAATTTCTTGATTTTTTAATAAATAATTCATTTGAAAATGAGTACATAATATTTTACTCTCTGGTTCTACTTTCGAGGTGAGAAAATTTGCTAAAGGGGGAAAAAAATTATCTACATTTGCACAAAAAAAAAAAAACTTTGTTGATTTTTGCAAGCTAGAAAAATATTTCAAATTGTTACAAATGCATAATGCAAAATTTAGTATTTTAAGTTAAAAAAATTTTTTTTACTATGTCAATAGTATTTCTGACAGATGGTGGTGGAGATAGAATACTTAACCAATCAGGAAACTTGAGCTCCATGTAGATGATTGATTTTAATATCAGTTATTCTGTTGCATCAAAACTCAGGATTGTGATGTAAATCTAAATGATTTTATAAAGTGGAAAACAAGTAACAATATTTAAAAATATGAGTTCAAATTAAGTAAAAAAAAAATTTTGGGAAATATGGATCACTTTTTAGGTTGCACTTTTTAGGTTGCACTTATTAGGTTGATTAAATTTATTTTAAATTTATAAAATAGAATGGAATTGATACATAAATAATGAAATTTTGCCTGCGGTTTCAAAAAATTTGACTTAATATTTGTAATTTAGGTTTAGGTTTAAGATACAGTGAAACTCGTTTAATGTCACTTTCTTCTTCTGTCACAAGTCTCTTTGTATCACAAATTTTAAAATTCGCATAATTTCATATTTCATCTTGAGTCATCCATTCCAACCCCACGCATGGACGTTTACTTCTTTTATTGGCAACTTTGCTGCTATTGTTTGAATTTCACATCTATACCTTTTTTTTAATTTCTCGAAATTGTATATCATTCACTTTACACTTTAAGAGAAAAGAACAGAACTAGCAATTAAGCAAAAGTTGCAGATTTTAACAAAGATAAGACACCAAAGTGAGTAGGAAAGTTATCTTTGACAACTATCACATTGACAAAAGTACAGTAAGTAAAATTCTATAAAATATGGACCAGATTGAACATGCTGCAAGTAAAAACACAGTTTAGTTGAAGATGAACATATTCCTAGTATGGAACAAGTTCAGAAGAGTCTTGGCAAAATTAAGATGTGGATTCTGTGTAATGTTACAAACGAACGAGCTTCTAAAGATTGCTTAGAAAATTTGGACAAAAATCATCACCGAAGAAACATTTTCATGTTGTGTGCAGAAAAAAATTGCTGACTATTTTCTTTAGGTTAGACGTATGTAATTTTGAACACTCACTTTGCCATAGTAAAATTAACAGGTATGCCAAGATTAAAAAATCCGTTTTTTTGTCACCAAAGACCGTGTTAAACACCAAAATTTAAAAAGTTGCTTTTATCGCTTTTTGTCACCTTCACTTTGTATCACCAAAAATTTGGTCTCCCGAGGGAGTGACATTAAACGAATTCCACTGTATTTAGGTATTCTGAACCTAATTCGTGAGTTCAGATTCATACTTTATCTGATCTAGCTTTAGAATGTTCAGGTTTTGAATTAAGAAATTGTGTGAATGAAAGTTATGTCAAGTGTTGACAAATCAATTACGTAACTAATAATCCCTTAAAATTTTAAAATTTGGCAAAACCGTGTCGCTAATTTGAATTAGTGTAATAGACTCTAAATGTTATGTTGTAGTTAAGTATATTTAAGATAATTAGTCCTACGTATGTGGGATTGTCTTTGCAAAATAACATTTTTTATAAAAAAAATATGCTTTTTGACACTTAAATTGTCAAATCAAATCAAAAATTGAGATCACTGGAAGCTATTTTTGTCCCCATGTTCTTTGCTGAAGAAAGCTGTATAAACTAATTTCAGACAAATGAATCTATAAATCAAATAATTTTTTTTGGTGAAAGTGTTTACAATTTCAGAAAGATCGTGTGTAAAACTATAGGGACAAATTTTCAAAAAAATCAAGGCTTTACAATTACCAGAAGAAAAGTTATGGATTTTTTTTTGAAAATTTAAATTCTTGGATGTTATTTTGAGACGATGTAGTAAGACATGGGTGTTTCAAAAGTACATCCAAAAATTTCAATTTTCACAAAAATCATAACTTTTTTTCTAGTGATTGCAGAGACTTGATTTTTTCAACTTCATATCCTACTTTTCAATGGTCTTTCTGAAATTGTATAATGTTTCCCCCCAAAAATAAAATTTCTACCAACTTTCCCTACTTTCTCCAGCAAAAGGACATGAGCCATAAGTCTCTTTCTTAGGATAAATTTCTGACGGACTGTATTATAATTTCAATATTGAAATTTTGAATCTTATAAAGCATAACTATTTTTGTCAACTTTAAAAGGTCTACTTTTAACCTCTAATTCGTTAAAAAATGCTCAATAATTCCGTTTAAAGATCATAATGCGTTCAAAACAAGAAAATGCATTTGGTGTGTTTTTATTGGCTCAATCAATTCTGTTTATTATGACTCATGAATTGTTCAGATCCAGCATACAAAATGTCAAGTTTGCTTTCTCAAAATCATGCGTTTAGTTTAGTGAGTTATTCCTAACTGTCTATATGTTAAAAAAACATCAATGAAACATACTATTTCCGGTCAGTCTCATTTTTTAGTTGACCGTATGTTAAATAAAAACCATTTGCTCTTTCCGTAGTACCTACATACCGGAACTACGCCATAAAATCATGTAAGTTCAAAAAAAAAAAACAAAGACAAAAAGAATAACAAAATGTTCAATTCAAAATGTGCATTTTTACTTCCCTAAACAGTATTTTGAAGAAAAAAAAACAAGTTAGTAGGAACAACGTAGTAAATTATTCAAACTTTTTTTTACTTCCTGATTCATAACTTGACACGTGGAGTAACTTTTTTGCGCAGTGGATAAAAATTTCTTTACTGGACACGGAAGAATAAACTGCAGTATTTTAATTTTTTTTGGTTAAAAAGTTGACGTGTTCTAACTGCACATGTGAATTTAAATTCAAATTCTAAAAGTCAAGAACACAGCGCTAAGTAGGGTAGATTGAATCAATGAAAAATAATTTTTTTATTCAAAGTTGGCTGTTTTTTAATTTATGTGTACGTGACAGCAGAAAATTTTGAATCCCCGAAAGTGTATTATCATGACTCTTTTGAATGAGTGATTTTAGGAGAGATTTTAAAACTTGAGTTTGTTAGAAACTCATTTTTGTTTAATATTTGAACAATTCATCCTTCAACACATTAAAATTGTAAGAAAATAGTTATGAAAACAACTATTTATCAAAAAGAAAACCTTAAGTAGATATTATAGAGTATGTTAAGTATGCAACGTTACTTTATGATGTTAAACGAATTGTGTAAAAGTAGTAAAAGAGAAATACGTATGAAATATTTATTTTCCTATGTTAAATTATAAACAATATGGAATTTCATAAATGGATTGAGTATATGCATTGAATATTTTTATAAGTATATATTCTATATAGCCTATAGATGAAGTTCCTTCTGATGACGACTATTTAGCTTGTAAGCTATTGACAAACTGAATACAATAGGCTGTTTTTGGTATATAAGCAGAAGTTGAGCGCTTTTAGCGCCTTTTTCACCAATTTAAACCGTATTTTTCTTAACTAATCAAAAATATTCACACCATTGCTAATAATACTTTCTATAATTAGCTGCAATTGAGTTACAAAAGTTGAGAAATTTAATAATTACCGTAAAGTCGTGCTGATAAGGCGCGCATTATCTGTCAAAAACAAGTATTTAGGCCTCTTGTGCGTGTAATAAGAGAGAACGCGTTACTTAACAATTATATTTGCGAGAATTCTGACAGTTTTGTAAATTTATATTATAAATAACAACGTTAATCTAACTCAACACTTTTTTAACCGTCGAACTCATCTCNACTAATCAAAAATATTCACACCATTGCTAATAATACTTTCTATAATTAGCTGCAATTGAGTTACAAAAGTTGAGCAATTTAATAATTACCGTAAAGTCGTGCTGATAAGGCGCGCATTATCTGTCAAAAACAAGTATTTAGGCCTCTTGTGCGTGTTATAAGAGAGAACGCGTTACTTAACAATTATATTTGCGAGAATTCTGATAGTTTTGTAAATTTATATTATAAATAACAACGTTAATCTAACTCAACACTTTTTTAACCGTCGAACTCATCTCCAATATTTCCATCATCAGATATTTACTTATGCCATATTGACAACCTACAGCTCGGTTCCTATTCTTTTCCACATTCACAAACCTTTTGATGTATATTAACCATTAACAGTGCGCGTTATCCGCGAAATGTGCGTTATAAGTGAAATAAGTTTTGGTGGCAGAAAATTGTGTGTTATACGAGAGTGCGCGGTATCCGTGAGGGTGCGTTATCTGTGCGACTATATAGTAAGACTTAGAATAACAAAAAATCACAACCTGGTGAACAGCTCACATAATCTATAAGTGAACACATGTTTTTGCATAATTGTCAGTTCATGCGTCAACTAACATAAGAATACTTAACACAGTGAAATCGGATTATAGTGATAGAAAATACTAAAACTCGATCCACTGTGACTGTGTAGGCGTGCATTGGATGTTATGATACGGAAAAAAAATTTCATAGTAATCGGTTACTTGTAAAAACAACCATTTTAGGTGTAAGTAAAGAATTTTCATTAGATNCAAAAACTCGATCCACTGTGACTGTGTAGGCGTGCATTGGATGTTATGATACGGAAAAAAAAATTTCATAGTAATCGGTTACTTGTAAAAACAACCATTTTAGGTGTAAGTAAAGAATTTTCATTAGATTCATATTGTATATTTGTTGTTTATATTTTGCTTAATATTTCTTTTACACTTTTACAGGATACAAATTTCACGCTTCCTATACCCTAATGTAAATACTGATAACTACCAAATTTAGCCAATATGTGTATGTAACCTCGGAAACCATTGATTTACTTCAAAAATGCATAAACACCAACATATATACAAGAATACGGACAAGCATTCATGTATGCATACAAATATGCACCATACATGCAAGTATACTTGCTAACATGCTTACAAGCATTCAAATATGCACCATACATGCAAGTACACTTGCTTAAATGCTTACAAATATATATATATATATAAACATACAAGTACACTTGCTTATATGCTTACAATCATACTTACATATATACACACAAGTACNTGCTTAAATGCTTACAAATATATATATATAAACATACAAGTACACTTGCTTATATGCTTACAATCATACTTACATATATACACACAAGTACACTTGCTTACATACTTACAACCATACTTACATACATACACACAAGTACACTTGGTTACATACTTACAAGCATGCTTACATATATACATGCAAGTGCACTTGCTTACATGCTTACAAGTATACATATATACATACAAGTACACTTGTTTACATGCTTACAAGCATACTTACATACATTCATACAAGTACACTGGCTTACATACTTACAAGCATACTTACATACATACACACAAGTACACTTGCTAACATACATACATGCAAGTGCACTTGCTTACATGCTTACACGTATACTTACAAAAATATATACAAGTACACTTTCTTAAATGTTTACAAACATACTTACATACATACATACAACTCAACTCAGTTACTATTTAGAGTAGAACCGAAAACTAAAATTCTGCATTAAAATCAGCCAGCTATTATTCTAANCTTACATACATACATACAGCTCAACTCAGTTACTATTTAGAGTAGAACCGAAAACTAAAATTCTGCATTAAAATCAGCCAGCTATTATTCTAACATTTACCATTGTTTTTCATTTCTACGCTAACTCCGTATCGATAATTGCTTTGTCGAAAACAAGTATCTATCTTCTAACTCCGCAGTGAGTCAGTTCTTGTTTTCTCCCTCACTAGTATAAATTATTTCTCCCCCCTCCATTGCCTCAACAGTCCAAAATTAAACATCAAACAGAAGTTTCACACTAAGCTCGTTAGAAACCCAACAGTAAATTGCCTAGCTCGGTAACACTCCATTCAACCAATTACCTATCATACGTAATCAACATGAACGAGGATCATGCAAAACTAATTGCTGCTAACTGTGATAGACATTACTTGAGTGAAATGTTACAATACTTAGAGAAAGAATATAGTGATTGTGCTATCACACAAAATTCCATCGACCATTGCTTAGCAATGGTTACTATTCTTCATGATGAGTTGGCCAGAACACATCGTGTAATACTAGCTGCCATGCCACTAACAGAGAGTTCAACAAAACTCAACCAACAACAACAGCAAATCTTAATGAGAGTGGCAACATTGGCAAGAAATTTAAGTAAACTTAATATAAAATATCGTCAAGCAAATGAATACCAAGTTCCAATTACAAGTACAGTGAGTCACGGTTCATCTAAAGTAGATCCACAAAAGAAACACAAATTTTATGACTCTGATGAGTTTGATACATGTAAGACACGTCAATTTTCTTCCATTGTTGCAACACCCTCAAGTAATTTGGATAAAGAATGGGAAAATTATAATATGGAAGACTTTACCAAGAGAACAGGAAGTCTAACACTATCCAACCAACAGAATGTTTATAGTGCAATTTTTTTTGGAATTTTACAAAAATTTGAAAAACATCCACCAATTCACGGAAATTCAGCTAGAAGTTTGACAGGACTTATTGACGCAATAAAGAATTGTCTTGAAGCATTTCAACAATACAAAGGAGTTGATGAAAAAAATCGAGACAGAGCTGTATACTCTCTACTAATGAAAAAATTAGATCCGTTATCACGTGGTGATTGGATAAATGCTTTAGCAGGTGGTAGAAGGGTGTCAGAACTATACTCCGTGGTAGAATTTTTACAAGAGAAAGTTGATTGGCTAACTAGTCGTAAGAAATATGAAAAGAAGTATGATTTACCATCATCACCAGAGCAACCTATACGTTCAAGTAGCGTAACATCTACTACACTACATAATAGTGATATGGAGTACAAACTGAGAGGGCAGTGTTGTCAAAACTGTGTAGAAGGGGAAGCTTACTATGGATATTAAATATTGAAGGATTTGGTGGCTCCACTTGCTCCACCGCAGTAAAACTGACTGACAACTTTTAAATTTTAAATTATATGTTCTACTGTCTAAATTTTTCAGATGTCTGCTTTTACAGTGAGAACTAACCGCAAAGGTTTTTTATAATTGTACTTAACCTCTTTGTTGTATTATGTATCCGGGTTCTAACTCTATTTTATACAATAGTGAAATAAAATGTATAAACTCAACAAAATAATTTCTTGGTTTAATATTTCTAATGTCATAGGCGATATGGTTAAGCAGTTTGGGGGTCTGCTTGTCACATCCAGCTTGCACATTGGTGTAAATGTAAAAATATTAACTGTAGTTACTGTCGAACCATCTTTACAGCCAACTATGTCGTTACTGCTGGTATGATTGCTGCTTAGCNTAAATTATATGTTCTACTGTCTAAATTTTTCAGATGTCTGCTTTTACAGTGAGAACTAACCGCAAAGGTTTTTTATAATTGTACTTAACCTCTTTGTTGTATTATGTATCCGGGTTCTAACTCTATTTTATACAATTGTGAAATAAAATGTATAAACTCAACAAAATAATTTCTTGGTTTAATATTCCTAATGTCATAGGCGATATGGTTAAGCAGTTTGGGGGTCTGCTTGTCACATCCAGTTTGCACATTGGTGTAAATGTAAAAAAATTAACTGTAGTTACTGTCGAACCATCTTTACAGCCAACTATGTCGTTACTGCTGGTATGATTGCTGCTTAGCNTATTAACTGTAGTTACTGTCGAACCATCTTTACAGCCAACTATGTCGTTACTGCTGGTATGATTGCTGCTTAGCTCTGAGGTATCAACCGTTAGTAGTTGAGGTATCAAGCGTTAGTATTCGAGGTATAAACCGTCCGTAGTTGACGTATCAACTGTTAATATTCGAGGTATCAATCGTTAGTAGTTGAGGTATCAACCGTTGATAGCTGAGGTATAACCCCAAGTAGCTGCTGGAACAGATCAATATTACCGTATGTTGCTAATGTCAATTACAGTAGAAATATATGGTAAATGCTTTACCTAGTTTTACATAACCTAACCTAACCTAAATTTGTCCATGTTATGCCCACAGATGAAACTTGGAAAAAATTTCGATACCGACCCACAATCCGAGCCAACAGGCAAAAACAAATCGATCCCGATCCACTATCCGAGCCAAAAATTAAAAACCTTTCGATACCGATCCGCGAGCCGAGCCAAGTAATAAAAAAAATTTTTAATACTGATCCGCAATCCGATACATCAAAATTTCCATCGATATCGATCCGATCCGCGGATCGATTATTGGATCAAGTTTCATTAACAACACTGTCACAGATGACTCTAAAAAAAATTTCCATTTCGATCCGAGCCAAGACAAATCGATGCCGATCCGCAATCCAAGCCAAGAGTAAAATACCTTTCGATATCGATTCACGATCCGAGTCAACAGACAGAAAATCACTCGACACCGTTCCGCGATCAAAGCTAACAGTAAAAAAAAACCTTTCGATAACGATCCGCGATTCGAGCCAATAGACAAAATAGTACTCGATACCGATCCACGATCCGGCCAAAAATTAAAAAATCTTCCGATACCGATCCGCAATCCGATACATAGAAATTTCGTTCGATGCCTATCCGATACCGATCCGATAGCGATCTTATACCGATTCGATACCGATCCGATACCGATCCGATAACGATCCTATGCCAATCCGATACCGATCCGATACCGATCAGATACCGATACCGATCCGATACACCTTTCGATCCACAACTCGATTCTTGGATCGAGTTTCATCTTGTTATGTCCAATATTCTCACTAAATCTGACAATATACCATAACTTTTAACCTTTGTTTTATTTTCCGGTTCTACTGCTCTCTACTGAACTTTTCTTGGACTTTTTTTAAATTAATTAAAGGATTCGAATCATCCGCCGTAGAAACTACAAATCTTATAAATGTATATTCTAATACTATTACTATAAATTTTAGTTGATAATTATCTTACCTTGGTCCTGTGTATCCATCATTGCAATCACAAGTGAAGTTATTAGCTCCATCGATACATTTTCCAAAATGGCAAGGTTTACCTAAATTTTTTGAAAACAATGGTTATTTTGGAAACAGTGGGAAATTCAAAAACAAATCCATATATTATTAATTGAAATTAGCGCCCTTACCAACACATTCGTCGATATCCGTCTCGCAACTAAAAAACCAATTATAATTCACCATCAGGATTATACCATATAATTATAATATAATTTATAATTATAAAAATTATATATAATTTACGTTAAATTTATATTTTTAAAATTAATTGCAAATAACCATATTTAAATGTAAAATATTTACCGCATTCCTTCAAATCCAGGTTGACAGACGCACTCATACCCTGATGCATTCGCATAACTAAAGTTTCCTCGAAAAATAAGTGGGAGTGGTGAGTCAACCTAAAAAATTTGGACCAATCACAATCATAATGCCTTAAATTCTTTCTTTTACACATGCGCAGATAAATTCTTACCGGTGAATTGTACAACGACGCATTAGATTTTTCATAACATGTCCCATTGTGTTGACATGGTACTGTTTTACAATCTTCAATATCAAATTCACATTGAGTACCAGTATAACCAAGATGACAGTCGCAAGTATACATTTTTCGACCGTCTCTACAAGTAGCTCCATTTTGACATGGCGCTAAATTCAAATTATTTAAAAAAAAATGTTTTTTTACCATACTGTATTTTTATAGTTATTTTATGTACTTACCACTTTCACATTCATTAATTTCTCTGTCACAGTAAAACCCTTCAAATCCTGTCCCATTACAATTACAAGCAAAAGTATTAATCCCGTCTATACAAACACCATCATTTTGACATGGACCTAGTTCAACAACCAATCAGAATTTAGCTCACTCTATTATACTGTAAATAGGAAGTAAAATTCTAGTACAACTTACCGCTTTTACACTCATCAATATTTATGCTAAAATAAAAAAAATATAAACAAAAATATTCAAAATGATTGCTTTTTGTTGCTTTTTTGCCGTCAACTTATGAAATATTGTCCTGACCTGCAATTGTGACCTTCAAATCCTGGTACACACTCACATGTATAATTGGCAATTGCATCTCGACATGTTCCACCATTTTGACATGGGGCTATTTGAGTAAATACAGGAATAACATTGTAATTGATCATACTGACAAGTAATTGCACGAAATTCAAATTATAACGACATAAAATCAAACTTACCGCTTTCACATTCATTTATTTCAGTCTCACAACTGCAACAAAGAAACAAAATTACTGCATGAAATTTCACTTTTTTTTTTTACTTTTTTTTTGTTTTTGAAAAAAAAATTTTTTTTTTCTTTTGGTTTTTACTTTGAGCCTTGGAATCCTGGGTTACAATTGCACTTGTAAGCATTGATATCATCTACGCAGGCGCCATTTTGTCCACCTAGTAATAAAATTTAATAACATAAATTCAAATATATTAAAAGCGCGCGAACTTATATTTGACTTACAAGGATTGCTCAANAATTTAATAACATAAATTCAAATATATTAAAAGCGCGCGAACTTATATTTGACTTACAAGGATTGCTCAAGCATTCATTAAAATTGATGTCACAATTTGATCCTACATGGTAACAATCAGACAACGAGAATTTAGACAAAAAAAATAAATTTAAATTTAAATTAATGAATTTAGAATTAATAAATTTACAATATTAAATGTAAATAAAAATCTGTTGATCACTATAATTTATATAATTATTAGAATTTAATTCAAATTACCCGCAAATCCTGGCAGACAGTAGCATTGATAGGTGTCTCCTTTTGGTTGACAAATCCCATGTACTGTAATAAAAATTAAGTATAATTTGTTATTAAATTTTTTCAAAAAAAAATTTTTTTTTTTCAAAAAATTTAAAAAAACTAAAAATGATTTTTTAATTTAAAAAAAAATTTTCAATTTTTTTAAATTTTTTGAAAAAAAAATTTTTAATTGAAATNAAAAAAATTTTCAATTTTTTTAAATTTTTTGAAAAAAAAAATTTTTAATTGAAATTTTTTTTTTCAAAAACTCACTGCAAGGACTTGATCTACAAAATAAATTTTCAATTTCACATCTTTCTCCATAGAATCCAGTCCCTTCACATGAGCAAATGTGAACACCCGCTTCTCCAGAAGTGGCTGTATTAATATTGCTAAGACAAACTCCACCTATCAACCAATCAGAAAAATCAAATCTATCGCTTATAAATCACTGCGTCTGCGCTTGTACACATACCATGTTTACACGGACAAGCAGTACTAGATCCATCTGTAGAATTATTTGTTCTTGTATCTGATATTGCAGGATGGAGTGTAGTAGATGGTGTAGATGATGTAGGCGTGCTCTCAGATCTACCTGAATTTGGTCGCGCCGAAGCAGAAGATGTATTTGAACTAATATTGGATGCAACTAAAGTAGCTCCAGCGGGAACTAAAATTTCACCAGATTCACCACTATTCCCTGATAGGAGCTCAATAGATGATTCATTTGAGTCAATAATTTGTTGAATATAAGGAACTTCACAATATTTCCCACCAAAATGATATTGAGGACAAAGGCAGACGTTTGATGGAGGCTCCTCCTCTTCTGTTACTTCACATCTTCCGCCATTTCGACATTTTCCACAAAGTATGAAAAACATTGGATCAGGACATGAATGAACTTCGGCTAAATTTACTCGTAAATCGGAGCATAGCGCGTAAGGCGCTATTGTATGAAATTGAAAATAATCAGCAAATGAGAAATTTTCTTCCGAGGTTTGATCATTGTTGATAGTAGCTAAAATAAATTCAAAAAATATATATATAAAGTAGAAAATAATATTACCTAATTTTAAGTATTTAATTAAACTAGCCGTGCTGTGCAAGTACTGTGGAAGCATATATGGGCATATATGCTTTTTATGACCATATATAGACATATATGCTTATATATGACCATATATGGGCATATATGTCAAAAAAATTCAAAAAAAAACATACCTTGATTGAATTGTTCATTAGTTTTTGGGTGGATAGGAGCTCCAGTAAGTGTAGTTAGTTTAACACAACCGACAAATCCGTCAAAAAATTTGAGAAAAGTTGATTCTTGGCTCCTCCCATCTGTAGGAGAGTTGATGAAGGGTAGGGGTACTGCGAGACCACTTGACCCATCAGCTTGAGCCAATAAGAAGGAACCGTTGAATGTCAACGAATGCCAATGACCGTCTGCTACATTTGAACTTGACGACCTCACTCGTGACTCCTCACCTGTTTTTGTCCAATAAGTCAAATTACCCGCCTCGCTGAGACCAAGGAAGAAATCATCCTGAAACGTAAAAATGGCAACAATGTATCTATACAAATTTATAAAAAACGAGATTAGTAAATATATTATAGGTTTCTAAATAATAGATTTCTAGGTATACCATCTGGTTCTGTTGCCACTAATTCTACAGCCACTTGCTGTAGAATTAGTTACCAATGATTGATACCTCACCAAATATTCAAACAAGTTGATACATCAGCTAACAATTGTTACTTTGTAAACTACCATTAAAGGCACCTCAGTTACCAATGAATATACCTTAAGATATCCCATCTTTGATACCTCAGTTATCAATATTTGATACCTCAGATACCAATGGTTGATACCTCAGTTACCAATGATTGATACCTCAGCTACCAACGGTTGATACATCAGCTAACAATTGTTAGTTTGTAAAATACCATTAAAGGCACCTCAGTTACCAATGAATATACCTTAAGATATCCCATCTTTGATACCTCAGTTATCAATATTTGATACCTCAGATACCAATGGTTGATACCTCAGTTACCAATGATTGATACCTCAGCTACCAACGGTTGATACATCAGCTAACAATTGTTAGTTTGTAAAATACCATTAAAGGCACCTCAGTTACCAATGAATATACCTTAAGATATCCCATCTTTGATACGTCAGTTATCAATATTTGATACCTCAGATACCAATGGTTGATACCTCAGTTACCAATGATTGATACCTCAGCTACCAACGGTTGATACATCAGCTAACAATTGTTAGTTTGTAAAATACCATTAAAGGCACCTCAGTTACCAATGAATATACCTTAAGATATCCCATCTTTGATACCTCAGTTATCAATATTTGATACCTCAGATACCAATGGTTGATACCTCAGTTACCAATGATTGATACCTCAGCTACCAACGGTTGACACATCAGCTAACAATTGTTACTTTGTAAACTACCATTAAAGGCACCTCAGTTACCAATGAATATACCATAAGATATCCCATCTTTGATACCTCAGTTATCAATATTTGATACCTCAGATACCAATGGTTGATACCTCAGTTACCAATGATTGATACCTCAGCTACTAACGGTTGACACATCAGCTAACAATTGTTACTTTGTAAAATACCATTAAAAGCACGTCAGTTACCAATGAATATACGTAAGATATTCTTTCTTTGATACCTCAGTCATCAATGTTTGATACCTCAGATACCAATGATTGATACCTTAGCCATTAACGGCTAATACCTCTACTATCAACAGTTTAATACCTCAGTCACAAACGGTTGATACCTCATGTTTGAATTTCATATATATCCGCACTAACAAATCTTTCATGATATGGTTTAGTCTACAAGTGATTCTACAGTTTATTCGTTTAATTTTATTATTATTTATTATTACCCGCGAATATGAAAGTTTTGAGGGGTTTATTATAGCTTATTATTTAGTATTTAAATTTTGTACTTTTAATTTTTACTATCTGCAATTGGCTACATAAAATTCTTTATTATTATTTAAGGATTATTAATAATAATTTATTATTTATGATTATTTATAATGAGTAGTCATTTATTATATGAAATTATTTTTCATTATAATTTATTTATAAATATATATAAAAATTAACAAGGATATTATTAAATTTGGATGATCTAAATAGAAATATTTTTTTGAAATTTGAGTGAAAATGAAACAATAGAAGGGATGAAATGGATCTGTTGAACTTGATGAGAAAATATGAAACGTTAAATATATAAGTTATAATGTATTATATTCAAATGAGAACAGAATTTCCCACACTTAACATATAAATTAGGGGCNCTACATAAAATTCTTTATTATTATTTAAGGATTATTAATAATAATTTATTATTTATGATTATTTATAATGAGTAATCATTTATTATATGAAATTATTTTTCATTATAATTTATTTATAAATATATATAAAAATTAACAAGAATATTATTAAATTTGGATGATCTAAATAGAAATATTTTTTGAAATTTGAGTGAAAATGAAACAATAGAAGGGATGAAATGGATCTGTTGAACTTGATGAGAAAATATGAAACGTAAAATATATAAGTTATAATGTATTATATTCAAATGAGAACAGAATTTCCCACACTTAACATATAAATTAGGGGCGGGTAAGTTAAAAATTGAATTCAGGGCAAATCGTGGACCTAAATTAAAGACATCATCAACACCATCATCGTCTCGTTGAGTTAAAATAAAAATCTGATACACCATTAATCATCACTACCCTTGGAAAATAGACCAGAATTACCAAAACATGTCCATATTTATTAATACTAAAGAAAAGATTTCATCCTACAAAACAAAAAAAAAAATTTATAAAAAAAAATTCATTATTTTCTCACAATTGAAAAATAAAATATAAAAATTTCCAATAATTTTTTTCATTTTTAAAAGCATATTTTAAAAAATATTATTTTTATGTATATTTTTTTATAACATTTTACACACATTTCCCATGTATGATCATTATTACTATTGAATCGTGTTTCATGCACCACACGATCCATAACCCCATCCCTCCACACAGTCCGGATGAGTTATGTATATTATGATTAGAAAGAATATTATGAAAAAAAAATTTTTTTTTTCTCAGTGACCTTAGACATAGAGGTCAAATGAAATTTTTTTTTTTTTTGGTCAATTTACTCTCTTTGGGGCTAAGGAACTGTTCAAATTACATTTTTAGAGATCAGAAACCTCATCTGAGAAACAATCAACATCTTCACTTTCATTCTTGTAATCGTATCATCATAACTCACGCTACACGGTGCATAGTTACCATATCTAAATTGTGCACATTGCAAAAAAAAAAAAAAAANATAACTCACGCTACACGGTGCATAGTTACCATATCTAAATTGTGCACATTGCAAAAAAAAAAAAAAAATTTTTTAATTTTATATACACTATGTTCAAATTTATGAAATGAGTTAATGAGTTTATATTTTATTATTAGTACATAGTGATTCTAAAGGGAACCGTGGTAAAAAAAATAACAACAAAAGCTATTGGTCATTCTATCTTCCTGTCATGTGTGTGTATTGATGAGAAATTGAATGTACGCTATTCATACAGCATCATCACGCTATAACAAATGAAACAATAGACAAGCTAATTACAACGAATTAGGATTAATTTATGATACATTGTATGTTTTTTGTTCAAAGATTTAAAAAAAAATTTTTTTTTTTTTTTGACCAATAGGATTAGTCCGTTCAGGCTAGAGGTGACACGGTAGCCCGAATTATGCCAACTATGAAGTATATGCACAGTGGTCATTGAGTATAGCTCATCAGTAGCCAATTAGAGAGTTAAGTTTATTGATTTTAAGAAAAATTAACAATTTATTTAAAATTGAAATCAGGTAAGTTTCAAAGTTCTAAAAAATTTATAAAAATTGACTAAAACGGGCTTTTTGAATAATTTTGTGAAATTCAATTTTTTTTTTNATGCCAACTATGAAGTATATGCACAGTGGTCATTGAGTATAGCTCATCAGTAGCCAATTAGAGAGTTAAGTTTATTGATTTTAAGAAAAATTAACAATTTATTTAAAATTGAAATCAGGTAAGTTTCAAAGTTCTAAAAAATTTATAAAAATTGACTAAAACGGGCTTTTTGAATAATTTTGTGAAATTCAATTTTTTTTTTGTTTTATTAAAACGTGTTTTATGATAGACTATAACTTTCACGAAATGTGTAGTAAAAAAAATGAAGTTATCGATTTTTGTAACAAGACACGCGATTCTGAACTTGGAATATAAATTGACATCGATTTCCCTTTTGTTTCGATTCATTTTGGTAATAATAAAAATGAAAACATCGCGTTATAAAAACATATCAGCATGCTTTCATTTTNAAGTTCTAAAAAATTTATAAAAATTGACTAAAACGGGCTTTTTGAATAATTTTGTGAAATTCAATTTTTTTTTTTTTTTTGTTTTATTAAAACGTGTTTTATGATAGACTATAACTTTCACGAAATGTGTAGTAAAAAAATGAAGTTATCGATTTTTGTAACAAGACACGCGATTCTGAACTTGGAATATAAATTGACATCGATTTCCCTTTTGTTTCGATTCATTTTGGTAATAATAAAAATGAAAACATCGCGTTATAAAAACATATCAGCATGCTTTCATTTTTAATCCTAGTGCTACATTTCATGCAATTTATAAATTTATAACATATTTTTATGAGTTTTTTTAAGTATTATGAGAACTAGTTTACTTTACTATATTTATAACCCAATTTTTATAGAGTTGTGGTATTATACAAAAATATAGGAAGCGGAAAAAAATTGGAGCCACTAGGTCCCGATGGTATTGGTGTCAACCTCTATCCTGGGGTTATGGGATCGATCCCCGGGAGTGGTGTTATATAACTTTTCTTTTTTTAAGCTTTGTTTACAAAAAAATATACTATTATATATTATGTACTTACGTGATAGATAAGATTTCCAAATGAACAAGCTGTTCTAAATTTATAACATACTTTTATGAGTTTTTTTAAGTATTGTGAGAACTAGTTTATTTTAGTAATATTTATAACCCAGTTTTTATAGAGTTGTTGTATTATACAAAAATATAGGAAGGGGAAAAAAATTGAAGCCACTAGGTCCCGATGGTATTGGTGTCAGCCTCTATCCTGGGGTTATGGGATCGATCCCCGGAAATGGTAATATAAATTTCCTTTTTTTTTTAGTTTCGTGTACAAAAAAATATACTAATAATTATATTGTATTATTATATATAATATACTTACGTGATAGATAAGATTTCCAAATGAACAAGCTGTTCTAAAATGTAATTGAAATGGCTCCCTCTGACTCTTGAGTCTGAGTAGAGTTCCATTAATTCTTCGAATAGAATTTGCCAATCCTCCAATAAAATACGTTTGCACAGTATTGACATCACTAGGCCTCGAACTCATAACCGCAGATGGAGAACTAGCCAATGGAGATTGAGAACTCGTTGCTGTCCATGATGTAGGAGAAGAATTAAAAACAAATTCTTCTAAGTCCTCTTCGGAGCATCCTGCGGGGTGAGTAAAGAAAGCCACCAATACCACTACCACCACACTATACGTCCATAACCAATCAGGATTTAGCCATCTCCTCATTCGTCGTTGTTGATTGGAGGGCATTTGAGAGGGGGTGAGACTTGAGGGTATAAAATCCGGGATTCTCATTGGTTGAGGAGGGTTACTGTTTCCACTTTCTGCAGTCTCATCAAGTTCACATGAGGCACAAAAGTCATCAATATCTACCAGATCTATAAAAAGAACATAAAATAGAACAAATGTTAAAAATTTAAATCCTAAATTGCAAAAAAAAAAGTTTTAACTTTTTACACACTTTTTCTATAAAAATTGCCTAAAAAAAACTGTTTTAGGCAATTTTTGGCCACATTCAAGACTGTTATTTAAAACTCAAATGAATCAAAGGAAGTTATAAACTTTAGTAATTTAGGACTATCGGGGTTAATTACTATTTGAAAAAAAAGGATACACTAGTGGATTAATTTCAAAACTCAAATTGGCTCAATAATAATTTGTGGGAGTGCGAAAAAGTGCAAAAATGACCATTCAAAAACTGATAAGTTATGCATAACGATTTTTTTTTTTGCAATTTCATCATCAGTAGAGCAAAGGGCTTAGGAAATCTTATAAGAATAAAAAATCCTTCATTAAATTAGTTCTCATGACGTTGAGTGACTCAGAGAAAATTGATGTTTTGCAAATTACAAAAATGCTAAACCAACTATGCTTTTATTATGCACATCTCATTAGTCATTACCAACGCATTTCCTTCTTCTAACAACAAAATTTTTGAACTTTCCCCCCTGGATTTTTGTATTTTAGGTCAAATTTTAAGAAAAAATTTTGAAATTATTGGCAGTAAAGTACATTAACTCTATGGAACCTTCCACTTTTCANTTCCTTCTTCTAACAACAAAATTTTTGAACTTTCCCCCCTGGATTTTTGTATTTTAGGTCAAATTTTAAGAAAAAGTTTTGAAATTATTGGCAGTAAAGTACATTAACTCTATGGAACCTTCCACTTTTCATTTTTTTTACTTAACCCTATGGATCCTACCACTTTTCAATTTTTTTTACTAAGCGAATCAAAATCATCAAAAAATTCCTTGATTTCTTAAAATTAAACAAAAATTTTTGTACAAAATTGTACATTTGCACAATGATGATAAATTATATGCCATAGTGGTATATAAATATATCATACTAAAAATGGTAAATAACGATTTCACTTAATACGGAAACATAATACGGAGTTTCTAATTTGAATATTAATTCAAAAAATACCATACTTTTTTTTTTTTTTTTTTTTTTTTTGCTGAATGAAATTTTTGCAAATTGAAATCCAAGAATGGTGAACCAAAAAAACCATCAGAAATCCGTACACAATAATAATCGTCTCGTGCCTTCCATTTTTGTATGGCAAATTTTCTCAACGGTTTTTTATTTTTAATATATTGTTCTCATGTTACATCTTCACCAAAAAAAAAAAATTCTGAGACAGATTTTGCAGATTCAATTTTTGCATATAATTAGATACACCGTCATTGAAATTTTGTACTATTGATCACAATCAGAGTGGAATAGGATAAATTCCCGTTAGACCTACCACAAAAATTTATAATTTTATACTCACAAGTTAAATTGGATTTGATTGTCCATCATGTCCAAAATTCAAGCGTGCAAAAAATTGACTGTATATAGATTTTTTTTTTTTTTTTGCAATGACATAATTATAAATATAAATTTACTAATTAGGTGGTTTAATATCCGTGCCAAAAATCTTCAATGACAAATTGTATCTTCAATTTCTCTACATTTATGCACACATGAAGGTCAATTTTTTGTCGATTGTTGTGCCTCACGTGAGAGGACGACCTACAAGGTTATAAACTATAAAGAGCATATTTGGCATATTTTCAATTTTTTTATACTAAATTCTTTAAAAAATTTAGGAATTTGTAGTTTTGTAATTTTGTAATTTTGTAGTTTTGTAATTTTGTAATTTTGTAATTTTGTAATTTTGTAATTTTGTAGTTTTGTAGTTTTGTAATTTTGTAGTTTTGTAATTTTGTAATTTTGTAATTTTGTAATTTTGTAATTTTGTAATTTTGTAATTTGAGATCTGCAAAAATGGATATTTTTGTAATTTTCCAATTTTTGGAAAGTGAAGGGTTAATTGAAGAAAGTTGAAACTTTTCATTTATTTATAACTCTTTCGACTAATCAATTTAAAATTTATGTGCAAAATAGAAATAGAAATTTTTTTTTTTACATAATTTTTTATTTTCCACAGACCAATTATGATAATCTTTTAAAAAATTTATTATTTCCTACAGTAATAGATACAACTTCCTCTCAGAAAAACATACGGTTAATGAGGATAATGATGAGATATGATGACTCACTATCTACCTGTTTTCTTTGTTTTGTCTTTGGAAAATGTTATATTATTATGTACAAAAAAAACACTACACAATGAGATTTTTTTTTCTTCAAAAACTCATCCAGGTGTGTAGAAAATAAGGAATAAGTCTTTTTCGTAGTTTTTATTTTGTACTAAGCAACCCAACGGATGTCAAATGAAGACTACAAGATTCCGTTTCCTGTCAAGAACCTTCCAAAAAATTTAATCCTATTTAAGTAGCCATTTTGTGCAAAAAAAAAAAAAAAAAAATTTTTTGCAAATTAACCACCTACATGCTGAACCTGTGTGTGCCATTTTTAACAGCCTACTTTTTATTATATATTTTATTATAAATTTGTTTTATAATTATTACAAAATCATTACATAATATTTTTGTACGTTATTGAAAACTAAAACTATAAACCCTTATATATATATATATAGTTTCATAATATAATTCTTAAATTTTTTTTTATAATTTTATAAAAAATTTATTTAGTTATCAATATAATGTATTTATTTATGAATTTATTAATCCATCAATCCTGATTGGTTGATTAAGATTATTTGACTATAATATGTATTATTTCTAGTAAGAAATAGACTATTACAAAATAGTGTATAGAAAGCTTCTCTTAGGGTTAATAAATAATTAAATAAATTATATAAAATATAATCCTGAATATACACAAGTATTCGTGCATTCCTGATTGGTTGCTAAGTTTTAAGTTAAGCTTTTTTCTATTGTTAGCTTAAAATTGACGTTATATCAACTACCGTTTGTTGTGTAAGGATTTGTAACGAAAAATGTTAAGTTCAATTTGATTGGTTGAAACTTTGTAGAGTATATAATTATAGTAGCTTTGACTTTGAATAACAACTAAATATTGCAAAATGACATTTCAAAATTATACTCCTTAGTAAGTCAACTGCAAAAGAAAACCATAAAATTGGCGAATTATATAAATTATTGATTTTTTCTAACTTGACCAACTGTCTTATAGTATTTTGAAAATTTTTAAATTAAAGGTTTTGAGAAATTTTAACCCGTAAGTCACCAAGTTATTATAAAATAACATCACTCCCTTTATAAGCAAAAAATTGAAAAAAAAAAAATTTTTTTTTTGTAATTTTGTAGTATAATATTGTACAAAAAAATTAAAAATCTCTAAAAGTATCATACTTCCAAAAAATTACTAAACCAATATTTAAATACTACATAAATAAAATTATATCCGGTCTATTAGTAAAAATAAGCTAATGAAATTCAAAAATTCATCTTCAACCAATCAGAAATTAGTAAAATTTGATTAATAAACCTGATTGGTTGATTAATTCAATAAAAAGTTTTTTTTGAATTTACTTGTCTTATACTCTTATTGAAAAACCTTTAATATTTTTTAATATATTTTGTATTTACTTACAATAAATACTTTTTTTCAAACACGATTTTTTACAAGAGAATTTAAAAAATACAAAAATTTTTTCAACCAATCAAACGTCAATTCCTTATCATTGACTCTGATTGGTCAAAAGGATTAATTCTTTTTAACTTTCTTAAACTCTCATTTTTTGAAATATAAAAAAAAACCGGTATAATTTCAATTTCAATTCCCAATGTCGTCCTCACCTATTCGTTCCATGTGAGCTGATTCCAGACGCTGATTGGTCCTTTGAGAATATTCCATTAACACAGTGACAATCACAACAGCGCACCACCAACCGTTGTTTATTTAGCTTACTCAACACCAACAGCGGCTTCATTTCCTCATTCCTTCTTCATACAGTGAAATTCCATGCCATTCTTCTATCAGCCAATGAGATACGTTTGTTCTCTTTTTTTTTTTGACAAAAATGATTAAAAATTGTAAATCTAATCTTACGTCACATTATCTCCGGGTATTATTGAGACAACGGGATTACTGTTGAGTGATAAGTAGTGATAACCTGGTTCCTTGGTGAATGTAAACTGTGGAACTGGGAGTTAGGCTAAGGTAGAGAAATTGCAATCGCTCCCACCACCCCAACAGAGCACACCTCTACAAACCAACTCCCATCTATTTCCCACGGCCATTTCACTCATTTCTACTTACGAATATCATTTATTACAGGTAAATTTCAAAAAAGAGGGACCAAAAACTCACAACTCACTACCAACAATAGAATACCTATGAAAAAAGAATGAAAAAAAAAACACCCNATTACAGGTAAATTTCAAAAAAGAGGGACCAAAAACTCACAACTCACTACCAACAATAGAATACCTATGAAAAAAGAATGAAACAAAAAAAACACCCCTCAACATACCTCATATTACTCAACCCTAGGCAAAAAAAATGTTCCCGGACAACACATCCAGGGTTAATCCCCTTGGTTAAGGTTCAAACAGATAGATTTAAATAACTTGGTGGAAAAATGTGTTTGTTTTGGTTTTGGGAATATATCTTTATATGGTGACCACCTAGAGAGCTTGGAACTAGAGCATTCGATTCANCCTCAACATACCTCATATTACTCAACCCTAGGCAAAAAAAATGTTCCCGGACAACACATCCAGGGTTAATCCCCATGGTTAAGGTTCAAACAGATATAGATTTAAATAACTTGGTGGAAAAATGTCTTTGTTTTGGTTTTGGGAATATATCTTTATATGGTGACCACCTAGAGAGCTTGGAACTAGAGCATTCGATTCANCTTTGTTTTGGTTTTGGGAATATATCTTTATATGGTGACCACCTAGAGAGCTTGGAACTAGAGCATTCGATTCAGCATCAGAATCACTTAATCACTTACCAATTTAAGTGACTTTCTATCAACTTATATCGAGATGAGTTTGGAACTTGTTAAGAAAAATAAAAATAAAATTAAAAAAATAATTTTTTTTAATGCTACATATGATGTGCAGAGGGTTATTTTTATAGCACAATTTACTTTCTTCGATCAAATTTCAAAAAATGCCAATGAGGCTGAGAAGTTTAGAAGTATGCGCCGACTACAAACTGGAATTTAAATATACAAATTTATCCTTTACTTAGCAAATTCAAAATATACGTTTTTTAATGTTTTTTGAAAATTATTTATTTGAAATAATACTTGTAATATTTATTTCTAATTCTTACTTGATTCTGTCCTCCAATTTTTTTTCTTCTTTTAAATTATTATGAGAATGATAGTAGCCATTAGATTTGTTAGTTGCGCAAATCGGGCGCGAAAATTTGAGTTCTAAAGTAATGTGCTTGATGGCAGGATCATCAACCCATGCTATGTCATGTCACTCTTATGACCTAACAACCAGACTTACTTAAATAACACTGTATCTAATATCTTTAAGGTTATATAAATATATGTATATATATATTTTAATTTGTATAATATACCCTAAAAACCCTATTTGGTTTAACCAAAATTGCACCAAACTAAAATTTACTGCATGTAATATGCGCCACCAAAAGAAAATTAAGATATTTTGACTAATTATTAAAATATAACAACCTAAATATTTTTGTTACTTCTATACTCTGTTTCAATATTTAAAGCCATGTGGGAGAAACTTTTGGTCCATGCTGATTTTTGGAGAAAGTAAGTGCCTTAAAATTTTGAAACGAAGGGTTCAAATTTAGTAGAATAAAATAATTTCTGTGTTAAGTTAAGGGTTAATAGTTTCAGAAAAAGTATTGAAAAGTAGGGTATTCCATAAAAAANAAATAATTTCTGTGTTAAGTTAAGGGTTAATAGTTTCAGAAAAAGTATTGAAAAGTAGGGTATTCCATAAAAAAATTCAAGTCTGTGCGATCACTAGTAGGCATGCAAACGAGCCGAGTTTTTTGTTGGCTCGTCTCAGCTCNTAAAAAATTCAAGTCTGTGCGATCACTAGTAGGCATGCAAACGAGCCGAGTTTTTTGTTGGCTCGTCTCAGCTCGCTAAAATTTCAACTCAGCTCGGCTCACGGCTCGAATGTGTTGGGAAATATCAGCTCAGCTCGGCTCATTTCTCAACTCGCACGAGCAGCTCGCGAGCCGACTCGTGAGTCATAGTTTAGTTATATTCGAAAATTATTTTCTACTTCGACGTTGTGGTTACAAAAGTTGATCNTCACGGCTCGAATGTGTTGGGAAATATCAGCTCAGCTCGGCTCATTTCTCAACTCGCACGAGCAGCTCGCGAGCCGACTCGTGAGTCATAGTTTAGTTATATTCGAAAATTATTTTCTACTTCGACGTTGTGGTTACAAAAGTTGATCATGGGAAATATACAAAGATATTCGAGAATGCCACATGTCCTACGTAGACGTTCTATTCACTATTTGGTGAATAGGACTTTTTCTAGAAAACAGCCACAAATGCCTTTATCTGTAACATAGATTTAAGCCAAAGTAACAGAAGTCAATGAGTTGACATATTGTCTATGAAACAATTAAATAAATGGCAAAACTAATGGCGTTATCCTTTCGACGAAATTAAAAGGTTATTTTTCTTATTATATAATAGTAAATTTTAGCAATTTATTTAAAAGTTTTAACACGAAAATTTGGCTAGCTAGCTCACGAGTTATTCCCGTTACTCGAGTGAGCCTATGCTCCAGCTCAGCTCGGCTCGTGGCTCGTCCATTTACAAATGAGTTGAATTATCTCAGCTCAACTCGGCTTAAAATCGACTCGCTCGTTTAGCTCGCGAGCTGGCTCNGACATATTGTCTATGAAACAATTAAATAAATGGCAAAACTAATGGCGTTATCCTTTCAACGAAATTAAAAGGTTATTTTTCTTATTATATAATAGTAAATTTTAGCAATTTATTTAAAAGTTTTAACCCGAAAATTTGGCTNCATATTGTCTATGAAACAATTAAATAAATGGCAAAACTAATGGCGTTATCCTTTCGACGAAATTAAAAGGTTATTTTTCTTATTATATAATAGTAAATTTTAGCAATTTATTTAAAAGTTTTAACACGAAAATTTGGCTAGCTAGCTCACGAGTTATTCCCGTTACTCGAGTGAGCCTATGCTCCAGCTCAGCTCGGCTCGTGGCTCGTCCATTTACAAATGAGTTGAATTATCTCAGCTCAACTCGGCTTAAAATCGACTCGCTCGTTTAGCTCGCGAGCTGGCTCGGTTCGTTTGCAAGCCTAATCACTAGAATAAAAGTTATGATTTTAAAAAAATTAAAATTTTTGGATTTTGTTTTCAAACGGTCTTTTAAGTGTTTTCTCATCATCGTNAGGTTATTTTTCTTATTATATAATAGTAAATTTTAGCAATTTATTTAAAAGTTTTAACCCGAAAATTTGGCTAGCTAGCTCACGAGTTATTCCCGTTACTCGAGTGAGCCAATGCTCCAGCTCAGCTCGGCTCGTGGCTCGTCCATTTACAAATGAGTTGAATTATCTCAGCTCAACTCGGCTCAAAATCGACTCGCTCGTTTAGCTCGCGAGCTGGCTTGGTTCGTTTGCAAGCCTAATCACTAGAATAAAAGTTATGATTTTAAAAAAATTAAAATTTTTGGATTTTGTTTTCAAACGGTCTTTTAAGTGTTTTCTCATCATCGTCTCAAAATAAGATCCAAAAATGAAAATTTTCAAAAAATCATAACTTTTGTTATAGTGATCGTACAGACTTAAACTTTTTGTAGGGTATCTTACTTTTTAATGCTTTTTCTGAAACTATTAACGCTTAACAGAGAAACAAAAAATTTATTCTAGGAGCTTATCGTTTTAAAAAATTTTACGATTACTTACTTTTTTCAGGAAAAAGCATGAACCAAAAGTTTTCCGCATGTCTTCAAATATNGTCTCAAAATAAGATCCAAAAATGAAAATTTTCAAAAAATCATAACTTTTGTTATAGTGATCGTACAGACTTAAATTTTTTGTACGGTATCTTACTTTTTAATGCTTTTTCTGAAACTATTAACGCTTAACAGAGAAACAAAAAATTTATTCTAGGAGCTTATGGTTTAAAAAATTTTACGATTACTTACTTTTTTCAGGTAAAAGCATGAACCAAAAGTTTTCCGCATGTCTTCAAATATTGGAACCGTAAAATCAAAATACCAAAAATTTGAAAATTATTTTATAAAATGTAATTTTTGTTTACCTGGGGTATTATATCGTTGACTCTTTGTCATAGTAAATATATTTTTTGTAATGCTGTGCGTAAGACAAGCCATAAGCACAGGTGGGTTGTTTTTCTGCAATGTTCGACGGATTCAATTACTTTTTTTTTGGTATCCGTCTTCCCCCACCCCCTCGGAGTCAGTAAATTTTCACCTTAACATACAAAAAGGCAGGTGAATGAATTTAAGAAAAACAATACCCTATGTACAACAATTAAACAGGTTACTACAGGTACCACATTATGTTATAAATTCATTCATTACGCAGGTTTTATACACTTAAGACACCTTTTGAGTAAAAAATTCAAAAAACCCCGCTCCGAGCATACAGAGTTAATATAATTTTTTTTTTCAAAAAATTTTTTTTTTTTTTTTTTTTTTTTTTCAAAAAAAATGTAGTTAATAAAATAAACAAAAAGTATAAACCCAGTTTAAGAAAATTTTGTAATTCGAGATACCACCTGTCGAACTAGTTATAGAATATTAAAAATAATTAAAAATATTTTAAAATATATCATTTCATCCACTTTAAATTGTAAATTATCATCAAACCTCTAATACTAATTGATTTTTATGTATTTTTAAGTCAAAGTATATATAATTAGGTTCTACCTGACTTTTTCTTATGGGTTCTTCATTTCTATTCTAATATGGTACAGAAGCTATTAATACAATTAACATACATGAGATAAGTTTACTAAACAGAAAATATACAAAATTTCGATTTAGTACATAGTAAGGAGTGGCGCAATCATCATCTTCATCAGTTACAAGTTAATACATCAATTACCAATTTGTATCCTGTAATTAACTAATTCTGTGGGTCCATATTGGAAAATAACTTAAATGGGTACAATTATATAGAATTATATAGAAATTTTGTTAAAATGGTTACATAATTTAAAATTTTTTACGTTATTTTTTATAATTTATGTGTGATAGTAACGACTAGATGCGCTATTTCTATGATTTTTGGCAAAAGGTCAATGACCTTTTTAATATAATTATTTAACAAATTTATGAGTTTGAATGAATTCTTTAAAAAAAATTTTTTTTTTTGTCATTGAAATTTTCAAATTTTTGTATGTTATGTTATGAATTTTTCAAATTTTGTATCAAAGTGAAATAAGTATGAAAAACAAAAGGGGAAAAAATTATATAAATTTTTTAATATTGGATTGTGCAAGAGCTGTATAAAACTGTGTCGGCGTGACTGCAGTCCTTTTTAGCTACATAAGTTTTTATTTAAAATTTTTTTATTTTTTTTTCAAAATTATGATAAAATTTTGAAAAAAAAGTTTTTTTTTGAAAAACTAATCAGTAATCACNATTTTTTTTTTGTCATTGAAATTTTCAAATTTTTGTATGTTATGTTATGAATTTTTCAAATTTTGTATCAAAGTGAAATAAGTATGAAAAACAAAAGGGGAAAAAATTATATAAATTTTTTAATATTGGATTGTGCAAGAGCTGTATAAAACTGTGTCGGCGTGACTGCAGTTCTTTTTAGCTACATAAGTTTTTATTTAAAAATTTTTTATTTTTTTTTTCAAAATTATGATAAAATTTTGAAAAAAAAGTTTTTTTTTGAAAAACTAATCAGTAATCACTATACCGTTACAGAGTGTCGCTGTGAGAAACGAGATGATGTATCTGACGAATTTCAAGAAATTAAAAGTGCTAAAATTCAAAGATTCACGGTGAGATTGTTAAATTTTGAATTTCCCGCCATTTTTTTTTTTTTTTTTTTTTTTGTAAATGTCATATTTTAAAATAATTTTTCTCTTGCGTTTATTATATAGATAGAACCAGTTGAAACAAATTTAAAAACAAACATTAATACAAATGGATCTGATGATAGTAACACAAAATGGTCAAGTAGTGATTCTTGGCGGGAATTTGAAATTTTAGAATTGAAGACCAATGGATGTTGGAGATTTCGATGGAAGGCGTGGCCATGTCTTCGTACTTTACGAACTTCCTTTCTTGTTTCATCAAATGAAAAACTTTTTTCAAAATTTATGAAATCACAATTTGGTGGATATGAGACCGAGAGACAACGACATCTAACGACTTTTCCCGAATCAGTTCATCCATTTAGTGATTTTCGATGGACATGGGACATTTTTATGACTGTCACACTCATAGTTACACTTGTACTTCAACCATTACAAATTGCATTTTATTCAGACAGTATTTCCCATCTTAATTCTGCACTTTTGAATTCTTCCGCTTGTCTCATTTTTTTAGTAGACATTCTACTCAATTTTAGAACGGGGTATATTGGACAAGATAGTGATGAAGTTATCCTTGACTCTCACCTTACTTCAATGTAAGTTCAATTTATTAAAAAAAAATTCTTTCAAAAAAAAATTTTTTTTTCAAAATTTTACAAAATTTTACAAAATTTCAAAAAATATTATTTTTTGAAATTTTGAAATTTTTGAAAAAATTTTGAAAAAAAAAAACTTTTTTTTTCAGGCACTACTTTAAAACATGGTTTTGGGTAGACTTTGTCTCAGCAATTCCATTTGATTTGATTTACATCGCTATTGAAGATATTAATCCCAATGGTCATACATATTTTAAATATTTCCGTCTACTTGAACTTCTCAAAATTTTACGACTTGCTCGAATTGTGCGCAATCTCACAAAAATTCAACAGGCGCATGACATTCGACCTCACTATGGTCGACTCGTCAATCTCCTCACTCTTATGTTCCTTGTACTTCATTGGCTCGCTTGTATGCACTACCTTGTTGCTGATTTGACACATGGCACAGGAAAACAACAAAGTCTCTCATGGGTTTCAGAAATGGATCTTTGGAACCATCCTGTTTGGGAAAAATATTTACACTGTATTCTTCGCGCACTTTCAAATATGGTAAGAGTGACAAAAAAAAGTATGGAATTTTGATGTAAATTAGACGTTTGCACCTATAGACAGATGACAATACATTTCATAATTTCTTTTAATCTACTTTTTTTATACTATTTTGCAGTATTTTTAGGAGCGCAGGGAAATTTGGGTGTTTGTTACTAAACTGCGCACTTTTTACACTTCTGCGCACCCTCATAGGTGGTCAATTTTGAATTAAAAAAATTTTTTAGTGCAATCGGTTAACATTACAGTTAGGTTAAAAAATGCCAAAATAAAAACGGTGCGCAATTAAGTAACACACAGGAAAGTTTTATGACCCTGTGAGTTTTATTGCTCTTTTTTGAATTTGTATTATAGGCTGGTTTAAGTTTTTTGTGGCATCCTGTTATAGGGTGTCTTAAGTTTTTTGTGGCATCCTGTTATAGGGTGTCTCAAGTTTTTTGGTACTACGTTATAGGATTTCTTAAGATTTTTGATAGTGTGTCTGATTGATTAGTGTCAATGTTTTCAGGCCTGCGCAGGATATGGCTATGCAGCTCCACGCTCACCAGAAGATGTCGTTTGTACAATCATTTGCATTCTGATTGGTGCGGTATGGTTTGCCCTTTTTATAGCCAATGTATCAAACATTATACTGAATTTGGATGCCCCGCATAAAAAATACGATGAAACTCTGGGTCACGTGAGTAAATTTAGGTTTTATTGTTAGTTTTTTTTTGATAAAATTATCAAAATTTTAAATCGTTTGTTTAGATTTTAGAATATATGAAATTCAAACATATGCCGAAGGATTTACAGAGTCGAGTTGAAAATTATTTTGAACAACGTTACCGCCATAATTTATTCAATGAAGAAGAAATTCTTGGGAATGTTTCATCAGTCCTCCGCGCACAACTCCAAATGTTCAATTGTCAACATCTTGTACGACGTTTACCGATTTTTCAAAGAATTTCAAATGAAGTGGTTCATGAGATTGTTTCCGCTCTCAAGGCTGAAGTTTACCTACCACATGATATTATTGTTTGGGAAAATACAATTGGAGATTCAATGTATTTTATACAAAGTGGTACAGTAGAAGTACTCACAACAAATGGAAAAGTTGTAAATCATCTCCATGATGGTAATTTTTTTGGTGAGATGGCACTGTTGACCAATGACAGACGTCGAGTGGCATCAGTTGTGGCTACAACACGATGTGATGTCTACTCCCTTCATCAAACAGAATTTGAGCGGATAATTTCAATCTATCCTGAAGTATTTGACGATATTTTGGCAGTGGCACAGGATCGTGCGCGACAAATGACAGTCGAGCAAACTAATTTGGTTGCTTTAGCTGATAAAACTATTCGTAAACCATGTGAAAAGGCAACACGCTTGAGTGTAGCTCAAGCATTTAGTGAGGATGCGCATAATTCAAATTTGTCATCATTAAGAAACAGCGCAGTTACAAAAGAACCACCGCGCCTACGAAAATATGGAATTAGACCTGTAAGAAAAAGTTTAGAAGAAATTTTGAATATCAAACCAGGTGAGTAACAGAGAATCTAAAAAGTAAAAAAATTTATAAATTTTTATTAAAATTTGGTCAATTTTTATAAATTTTGTAATATTTTTAAATTAAAATTCAACAGTTGGGTCTCAGGCAGGCAATAGAACTGTACCTAACAACATATTATCAATCAATACTGAACCAGCAAAATTAAGTATACTAAAGTCAACCAATGACATAGTATACACTGATGAAGAGTTACTGACTCCTATTCACCGTCATTCTCAACAACCAATAAGAATCAATGTCCTGGAACCAATAAATTTAGACTACCACTAATAATTTTGGCAAAAAATTACAGTACTTATACTAAAAAGTTAATTTAAGGAACATTTGTTTAATAAAATTTTTGTTAATTTATATTAGCAATGGTAGGAATCGGACCCCGATCCTACACAAGTACATATGAGTTACATACCATTAGCCTAAAATTTAAAATTTTTTTTCTCATCAAATTCAGAATATATTGACCTTGGAATTGGCAAAATAAAAGTTAAATTCCGTTTCGTATGCATTTAGCATTCCGATTTTATAAACAAGGACAGATTTTCTCATTGAATGAAAAAAAAAAACCTAAAAATAACCTTAAAATAGATAATAAGCTCATCTTGTATGTTTAGGAAATCAGTTTGAGGTTAGTATTTTGAAAACAGAAAGCATAAGAAGAACAGTGGTGAATCAAAAGTGAAGTTTTAAGTGTGACGGTTGTAAATTTTTGTAATGGATCGTCGATTTGATCGTGAAATGACACCAGAGTTGTTAGGAGATGAACTAAGAGTTTTAAATAGAGGTGATGATGGATCCTTGACATTTCTCAATTTACCCCAATTTACAAGATCAGGGATGAGTTCAAATGCCTCTTCTGCAGCTGACTTCAGGGATAATATAAGAGATACAACACCCATTTTCAAACAAACTTACACCTCTGCTACAAAACACGTGAGAAATTTATGCGCCGGCGCAGTTGATTTTAATAAATTCAAACTATTAAACTCAAAAAATTTTGAGTAAATAATTATTTTTATATTGTAAAACTGAAAAAGATAAACTCCATAAAATTAAGAAAAATATAATTTTAACAATCTTTTAGTTATAAAAATATATAATTTTCATTATACATTTTAATTTCAAATCACTCGGTATATTTTTCAAAAAAAAAAAAATTTTTTTGTTTGACGAATTTTTTAATAATTATTATTTCTGATTCATTTAGATTTTCATTTTTAATGAAGAAATGTAAAATTTTTATAATTTTTATGTAAGGAATGTGCCAATGTTTAAGAAAATTTTGACCTGATGCCAGCTCATAAGTTCATACTCTCATTTCTTTGAAGGTCGTATAGAAACCATAAGAAGTTGCTAATAATATTCACACATTAATTATTGTTTAAAGCGCAAGTGTGGTGTTTTGTTACAAAATAGTTTTTTTTTTACGTCAGCCAATAGCATCACGCGGTGTGTCTGGTAAGGTTGCAGAGAGAGGTTGAAAATGTATGATGTCACAAGTGTTAAAAATTGATTAAATTCTCTGCGTTCTTTAGATTCTAAAGAAGTTGGCTATATCTCAAAGGTATGTGAAATTTGTGAAAAATATTTTCTAAGCATTTTAAAAAAAATTTTTTTTTTGGAATGAATTTTCTCCAAAAATTCACGGTGGAGTCAAATTTTACAAGAGGACCAATATGAAAGAGCAAAATTTTAAATAAACCAATCAGCGTCTTTGAATTATGAATTAGGCCTTCTATTATTGGCAGGTTTACAAAAAAAAACGCATTTTTAATAAATTAATTTCTGTTAAAATCTTTAGATTCAGGAGGGTTAATAAATGAACAAAAAATTCGTTTTTTCTCTATTTAGACAACTTCTTATATAAAATTTTATTTTATTTTTGAAAAAATATTAAACTACAAAATTTTTTTATAACAAAAAAAAAATTTTTTTTTTCTACAAATATCCGAACTTTAAAAAAAAAATTTTTTTTTTTACAAATATCCGAACTTTTCAAAAAAAAAATTTTTTTTCTGCAAATATCTAAACTTCTCAAAAAATAATTTTTTTTCTACAAATATCCCTACTTTTCAAAAAAAAATTTTTTTTTCTACAAATATTCAAACTTTTCAAAAAAAAAATTTTTTTTATAACTAAAAAAAATTTTTTTTTTCCTACAAATATCCGAACTTTTCAAAATGTCAGATGATGTTCCAGCTGACTTGAGAAAAGCGTCCGTCGCAGTAAATCGGAGGTCATGGGACTCATCCGGATGGCTAAAAATCGATTTCATTTTTACTACAGACACACGCAAACTTTCACTAACTATCTAGAGAAAGTAGGCTATGAGAGGAAGTGAATTTTGTCATAGTTTTCACTCTTATAAGGAACATATTTTTCTATAAATAGATATCAAATTTTTCATCTCTGTTCAAATAAGAATTGAAGAGAAAACAAGATGGATATTTCCTGAAGAGGGAATTTTTATTAATATTTATTAATCGTTTAATATAAAATAACTTCTAACTTTTACAAATCTTGTTTCCTGATTGGTTGATTTTTTTCCTTTTAAACTAACACTGTGAGTCAGGATATTATTGTTAAAAAAAAACCTAAAAATATCAAAAAGATGACTCAAGAGGTAAGATTACAAGTTTGAAAAGTTATCAAAAAAGGTCAAAGGTCATTGTATCTATTTCTTGCCTCTTATCTGGAATTTCTTAGGAAAATAAACGACAGGTAAAAAAAAAACAATTTTTAGTCATAATTTTCAAAATACAAATAACTGAAAAAATTTGATTCTACCATAAAATTGAAAATTTAGGGACATATTTCAAATTATAAATTTAGAATTTTATAAAATATATAAATTTATATATAGTATATTTATATATTACAATAAATAAAAAAATTAATAAGTAATATTAAAAAATAAATACGTAGCAAATAACTAATACAATTTTATTGTACAGAGTTTGCCCAATTTTTGGACCCATGTCGGATTTTTATGTATTTTTTTTAATTGTGTATAATTTTCAAATTTAAAATTTTGGATCCATAATTTTTTTCAAAATTTTGTAAATGATTTATCTCATTAATAAATTTTTGAATCTTCTTGGCGCGTTAATTATGAAAGATTGAGTATAGCTATAATATCAATAAAATATTGTAGATATAATAATATGACTATAAAATTTGAATATAAATTGGCGCAAAAAAAATTTTTTTTTTTAAATTATATAAATTTTTTTCAATCTTTTGCAAGGAATCTTCCACGTGAATTTAATTTGTAAATTTCTTATCTTACCCCAAGTAAATATACAAAACAAACAACATTACTTTAATTGGAGCTGAGTATAGTCAATGTCTCCTTCACATTGACATAATATAAAGATTGATAATTGATCACGACTTCACCATTTGTTGACATAGGCTCAAGTGGTTATTGCCTTGACATTTTTATAACTAATTGTCTAACCAATGACTAGGACACTTTCTCAGTCTACGAACATTTTCGAACTTGATGTCATCTTCGATGACTTTGAACTTAAATTTTTTTTAATATNGTTATTGCCTTGACATTTTTATAACTAATTGTCTAACCAATGACTAGGACACTTTCTCAGTCTACGAACATTTTCAAACTTGATGTCATCTTCGATGACTTTGAACTTAAATGTTTTTTAGTAAATTTACCAAATTTGTGTGTTTCTGTGTGACAGGATGAGAAGCCGATTAACCCATCATCCCCTGATACTGGAGAGNTTTTACCAAATTTGTGTGTTTCTGTGTGACAGGATGAGAAGCCGATTAACCCATCATCCCCTGATACTGGAGAGAACAAGGTATAAGTCAATTGGTCAATAGACATATCTTATCGCTTCATTCAATGACCACTTGACACAAATCGCTTCACTAGACCATCTTCTTCTCTAATGCTTTAAGTGTGTTATTTATATAAAAACTAATAACTTAACGAAGGAAATTTAATTCGAAAACATAAGCGGGAAATTTATGTCGCAGCTTTCAATTTAAAAAATTTAAATTTTGAAAAAAAAAATTTTTTTAAGAATGAAAATTAGTAGAATGTTATGAACCATTCTGTCGCTAATATAGAAGCTGAGATTGATATTTTGACTCATGTGACTCATTAGAGTCATGTGACTCATCAGTAATAATTATTAACTCACGAGTTATGAATCTGTTGAGTCATAACTCTAACTCACGAGTTATGACTGATGAGAGTCATAACTCTAACTCACGAGTTATGACTGATGAGTCATAACTCTAACTCACGAGTTATGACTGATGAGAGTCATAACTCTGATTCATTAGTCATAACTCTAACTCACGAGATCAGAGTCATAACTTTGACTGACTCATCAAAGTCATAACTCTGACTATGACTCATCATAGTCATAACTCTGACTCTGACTCATCAGAGTCATAACTCTGACTATGACTCATCATAGTCTTAACTTTGACTATGATGAGTCATAGTCTTAACTCTGACTATGACTCATCATAGTCATAACTCTGACTCTGACTCATCAGAGTCATAACTCTGACTATGACTCATCATAGTCTTAACTTTGACTATGATGAGTCATAGTCTTAACTCTGACTATGACTCATCATAGTCATAACTCTGACTCTGACTCATCAGAGTCATAACTCTGACTATGACTCATCATAGTCTTAACTCTGACTATGACTGTTTGAGTCATAGTCGAGTTATGACGATGAGTCTAAGTTTTTTTATTTAAGTTAAATATTTTCTACTGAAATTAAATATTTTTATTAAGCTTAATGAGTCTCTGAGTCATAACTCTTGACTCCTTAAAAAACATGANTTACTGAAATTAAATATTTTTATTAAGCTTAATGAGTCTCTGAGTCATAACTCTTGACTCCTTAAAAAACATGACTCATGAGTTTTTCGACCCAGTCAATTAGGAATATGAATAATTGTCTTTATTAACTCTGCACTCACTGAGGTAGTGTCACTTGAACAACTGAGCCATGACTCATGAGTCATGCATAGAAACTCGTGTGTAAAGTCTCACTTACGGATTGGTGATTCTAACCCACTGGGAAAACTTTGCTCACTGAAAGCTAAGTAGTGACTCTTATGAGTCATATGACTCTACCTTAAGAAAAAATTGGAGTCATTGAGATTCTATTATCTTGTCATAGTTGGGCAAAGTAGCATTTTCAAATATAAAATATTTTTTAAATAAAAATTTTGCGATAAAATTTTTGAGATAAAGCTTGGATTTGTATATTGACATATTAGTATTGTCGGATGAACAAAGTTGATACCTATTATGATTGATAACCCTTCAGTTACCTAGGGTTGAGAAAATTAAGATCGGCACCAAAGTTGTATGCTCGGGGTCAGGGTTCCCTGGATATGAATAAACTATAATTAGACCCACCTCCTCACACACATACTACTTAAGCAGCATTTTNTAAACTATAATTAGACCCACCTCCTCACACACATACTACTTAAGCAGCATTTTGAATCAACCACCTCAAATACTTTCATTTCTCATTTATCAGTCTCAGCAGAAGGAACTGATACTTTTGCAAAAACAAATATATAATTTTTTGCAAAAATAAATCGAAGCATTTCTATTCGACAATGGTCGTCAAGACTGTTCCGGTAACAAAAAATTTTCAATTGTTTTTATAATTTAAAATTTTTTTTAAATACTTAAAAAATTGAACTGTAAATTATAAATGTACAATAATATTATAGTGTTCAAAAAAATTTTAATAGCACAATAATTTTGTGAATTCATTTATAAGAAAAAATTTTATAACATTTAATTGCAAATTTGGCTAAAATTGTTGAAAAAATTTTAATTTTTGANTACAATAATATTATAGTGTTCAAAAAAATTTTAATAGCACAATAATTTTGTGAATTCATTTATAAGAAAAAATTTCAATAGATCCACTTCTGTTCTTTTAATATTAATTTTTTTTTATATTTCTAAACAACCTAAATCAAATTTCGGAACTTATTAAAAATTTCTAATTAGAAAAAATTTTATAACATTTAATTGCAAATTTGGCTAAAATTGTTGAAAAAATTTGAATTTTTGAAAAAATTTGAATTTTTGAAAAAATTTGAATTTTTGTAATTAATTTGAATAAAAATTGTAACGAGTAACAAATTTTGTCCATTTTTTGTTTTTTGGTTCATCAAACCGTCTGACTTTTTGAAATGTTGTGTCTAATTTTAACAATATAAGCTGGAGGTGTGTCTCATGAGTTGCTCGTTTTTGCAATAAAATGTATCGGATGATTCTAAATTTAGATTCTGATTTACCTAAATTTTGGCAAGTAACTGTAAAAATGCAGTTTATTTAGACAGTATACAAATGGAGTGATAGGAGCTTATAAAAAAGAAATTGACACATTTATTATATCTTTTATTTTTTGTAAGTCTGAATACTCCGAGCCTCGTGGGTTAATGCGATTTTTTGCGGTTAGCATTTATCAATAGCAAAAAAAAAATTTTTTTTTTCTTCCAGACATCTTACTATTTGTAGTACATTAAAAAGTTTCAATAATTTTTTTTAACAAAAGAGACACACACTCTTTTGCCAGCCAATTAACAGTTAACACTTTTTTGGCTCAATTTTGGAATCGATGCCAAACTTTTGTTTCCTGATGTTATTCAGACAATAAAAAAAAATTTTTTTTTGTTGTAAATTTTTTTCACTATATTAAAATTTATAAAGCTAGATAGTAAAATCCAAATAGTTATCGTAAAAGTGAAATTGTTCATAAAATTCGTTAACTTTTGTTTTGTAGAGTCATTTTCACCGGTGAATTTATTATAATGTCATGTATTAAACGACAATTATGAAAAAAAATTATCTCATTACGCTATTTTTCTTGCGTGAGGGAAGGTCATACAGTGATTCAAATAAAAATAGCACATGCGCACTCATTACACGGTCTTCTTAGAAGATTAAGGTCATTTGCTAAAATTGAAACACTATTAACACTCTTAGTACTATAATTTATTTTTACGAATGCAATTATGCTGATTGGTCTGTAGACTTATGATAGTAAATAACACTTTATTTCGAACTACTACCTGAAATTTCAATTAGTAAAATTGATCCTTGAAATTTATCTCTAAACTCTTAAAATTAAAATAATACAAATTTTGACTAAATGCATTAGATTTTTATTTTAAAAAACAAATTAGTATTATTACATCAATTTTTCTAGTATTATTAGAAAAAAAAATTTCTTAGTGTAATTTTATAGTAATTTTTAAAGTTTTTAGCTGGATTTTGTTAGTAGTATTATTTCTTATATTTACTATTTTGAATTTTTTATTTTAAATTTAACTTAAACCCAATTTACACTCGTAAATCTAAAAATTTTTAACTATACTAAAAATAGTTCATCAATATGGGCAAATAAAGGGTGTTCAAATAAGAAAGCGAAAATACGGGACTAAAGTTGTTAAAACTCTCACAAATTATGCTCTTCAGACAAATTTTAACCTAAGAAAATTTAACTAAACTTTCGTTGTAACGATTTTTAGTATCAAACATATAACCATATGTTTGAACCTAAATTATAGAGTTATGCGCAGGTTCAATTATTTCATTCATCACATCAGGTACATCACATCATAGAGACAGGTCATTTTAACCCTAAAAGCATCAAAATGCAGTAAAAAATTTTTTCTTTTAATAATTAAAATTATAACTCTTATTCAATTTTTATTTTATTTTTATTTTATTTTTAGGGACTAAACTGGCGATTGGCTTTGGCAATCGCTGCAGCTGCTTTTGGAGCCAGTTTTCAACATGGCTACAATACAGGCGTGGTCAATGCAGCACAGCAGGTATGTTAGAAATATTATATTACAATTACATCATTATTTGATTTAGTTTATTTTAACATAGACAGAAAAATACATTTTTATGATTAGAAATTGCAATTTTGTAATGAAATATTAGATTTCTAGCTTTTTTTTACTTGCTTATTTTCTCTGGAAAATTTATGAGGTCAAGTGTAAGGTCAACCACTCTCACTTGCCCATATGAATAATTAAGATTCAATTACACCAAAACGCTTGACTTAGAATTAGAAGGTCAAAAAGTCTCTTGATGTAATTTAAATACAGTAGACTCATTCATCTTCAATATCCTACTAAATAAAAAGTTACCTAACTATGTCTTACATAATCAAAAAAAACAGTCACAAATTTACAACTGATAGTAGCTAGTTTGATTTTTACCAAGTTAAATTTAAACTTAGTGNCCCCCCACCCAAAAAAAAACGTCCCAAAAACAAATTTTTTTGGCAAAATTAGCGGAAAACTTAAAAATTTTAAAATTTCCTAAAATTATGAATTGTCTAAATTGGGCTTAACTGTAAACTTTTGTTTTCTTTAGGTTATCAGCCCTTGGATGAATGAAACATATGGTGCAAATCATGATTATAAGGAATATATGACTACAGGGCAAGAAACATTTTGGTGGTCAATTGTTGTATCAATTTACTGTGTTGGAGGTATAATTGGAGGATTATTGACAGGATTTGTTGCAGATAGACTTGGGCGGTAAAAAAAAAAATATTGAAATTTTTGACAAAAAATTTGTAAATTTACTAATAAATGAGTATTTTTGATGTATTTTTGTAGTAAAGGAGGGTTACTTTGGAACAATATTCCAGTTGTAATTGCCGTCATTTTGGAAATTATAGCAAAACCAGTTGGGTCGTATTATGTGTTAATTTTGGCAAGATTTATCCTTGGATTTAACTCTGGACTCAATGCAGGCCTAGCCCCAATGTGTAAGTTTGAAAATCCCGCTTCGTAAATATTTTTTCTAAAAAAAAATTTGAAAAAAAATTTGTGTTTTTTTTTGTCAGATTTATCAGAAATTTCCCCAGTGCACATGCGCGGGGCAATTGGAACTGTTTATCAGCTCGTCTTAACTATTTCTATCCTCATGAGTCAAATCCTTGGGTTGGACAGTTTACTTGGGACAGAGTCTTTATGGCCATGGCTCCTCGCAGTTATTATACTTCCAGCTATTTTTCAAATTTGCACATTGCCAATTTGTCCTGAATCACCCAAATATATTTTACTTAACAAAGGAAAGGAAGTTGAGGCACAATCAGGTAAAAATACTTACGAAAGATTTGGCGCTTAAAAATTATACAATTTTTCATTCCACAATTTGGAATTTTGCCGCGCATCGAAATTTAGTCATATCGACCTAACGCGCAGAATTTATTATATGATAAATTTTTCACTCACAATTTTCACACATTTTTCGCGCAATATTTACTTATGATAATACAGATATATTAAAAAAAAGAAGTTGACATTAAAAATAGGACAAGATTTTGCGCAATTTGAACTCTGTCAATTGGAGTAGTGCGCCGAAATCATCAATAAGGTTTTGGCGCCTTAAATTTTTTTTTGGGTTATTAAATTTTCAAAAACTTTTTTTTTGTAGCATTAACCTGGCTTCGAGGAACTGTTGAGATTCACGACGAATTGGATGAGATGCGCGCTGAATATGAAGCAATGAAATTAGTTCCACAAATGACACTCCGTGAGATGGTGACTAGCTCTGCAACGCGCATGCCCCTTGTTATCGCCTGTGTCATCATGGTTGCCCAGCAATTTAGCGGAATCAATGCAGTTTTCTTTTTCTCCAATGATATATTCAAAGATGCCGGTCTCACCGTTGAAGCTGCGCAGTATGCTACACTTGGTGTCGGTGTCATGAATGTCTTGATGACCTTTGTGTCACTTGTATTGGTAGAAAAAATGGGAAGAAAATCACTTTTGATTATTGGGTTCATTGGCATGTTAGCAAATGTCGTCCTGCTCTTCCTCTGCTTTACCTTCAAGGTAAGCGACAAAATGTCATTTTTAAAAAAAAAAAAATCAGATTTAAAAAAAAATTTTTGTCAAAAATATGAGACTTTTTCATTATCTTTTGGGAAATTATTTCAATTAATCGGTTTATTTTCATTTTTTTTTCAGGACGTTGGACAATGGGTGTCGTACATCTCTATTCTCTGGGTCATTCTGTTCGTAGTGATGTTTGCTGTTGGGCCAGGGTCAATTCCATGGTTTTTAGTATCTGAACTTTTCAATCAAAGTGGGCGACCAATGGCTACGTCAATCGCCGTAGGGGTCAACTGGAGTGCCAATTTCATCGTTGGATTAACTTTTCTTCCCCTCAAGGTAATAAAAAATCACCAAATTCTAACTTTGGACCAATCAGATTTAACCAAAAAAATGGCAATTTTTTTTTTAATTTAGAACCTCATGGGTGCTTATGTTTTCCTGATTTTCGCTATACTCTTGATACTCTTCGCACTTTTTACTCATTTCAAAGTCCCTGAGACGAAAAACAAGACAATTGAAGAGATTAGTGCCATCTTCCGACAACGTAATTACAACTAAATAACTCCGCCCTCTCAACCTAACAACCTAGTCTCCCTATTGGAGGAAATTCCACTACTTAATGACCACAGTGGAAAAAATTTCGAAAAAAATCTTAACCCTCGGAGCACTGTGTAGAATAATAGAAGAAAAAAAAATGTATTTAGATATTTTGTTTTGTAAAATCCCGTTTTATTTTTTTGTCTCAAAATATGGCAACATGGTTGTTCCTTAGTTGACTGATATGTAGAAAAGAATAATAATTATTATTCAAGGACATGGTCCAATAAATGAATGAAGAGTTTGCCCATGCGCAAGAAATACGAAAAACTTTTTGTGAGTTTCTTTGATGAAGGCGCCTAGTTCAATTTATTTCTTTTTCAATCGCTGAGTCGTGCGCCACATTAGAAATCATATAACTTTTAATTATAAGAGATGAATTTATTATAAGAGTAATTAAAATTTAATTAGGTATAGAAAGTTAGAATATTATTGTAATTTGGAAAGGATTGTTCTACAAAAGAATTACCTTGAGTGAGTTTTGCGCAGGCGCATAAAGTTATACAAACACTCTATGGTTAATTGATCCGAGTTCAGTGATGCTGAAAGACAAACATCCCTATTATCTCTCGATTAAGTTTAATTACACTTTAGGAGGGAAGAGGCCAATCTCGTAAGGATAGCACGAAAGACTTAAAAATTAAGTTCAATGGCAAATTACTAACGTATCATGTCGAGAAAGTACAAATTTAGTAACAAGTTTTAGTTGAAGTTTAGCGGGACATTGATTATGGACAAAAGGTTGGATTCAGTGGTGTTAACAAGACCCTCAGGTTAGTTTTTTCCAATCTTTTATTTATATTTTTTTGAAAGAAAAAAAAAAAAATTTCAAAAATTTTTTTTTTCAAATTTAAAAAAATAAAAAATTTTTCAAAAAATTTTTTGAAAAATTTTTTATTTTCAAAATTTTTTTTTCAAATTTTTGTTTGTCAGGATGGGGAGCACGACACACGTTGGTAGTCTTAGGATTTTGGTCATTCGCAATCAACTATGCCATGAGATTCAATCTTTCCCTGGCAATAGTTGCAATGGTACGCCATAGTACAGTAGGAACTAAGAATGAAACATTACTAGAGGCGTGCGCACATTTACGAAATAATACCATAGCGCAAGGAGATACTGAGCATGTCAAAGAAATTGGAGATTTTGATTGGACAGAAGAAGAACAAGGACTTATTCTTGGAAGTTTTTTTTGGGGTTATACTTTGACACAATTACCTGGGGGCATTTTGAGTCAGAGATATGGTGCCAAATGGGTTATTGGACTTGGACTTTTGATTACAGCTTTGTCAACATTTCTTGTTCCAGTTGCAGCATTTACAGGAAAAGAATTTTTGATTGTTGTTCGAGTTGTACAAGGACTTGCAGAGGTTAGTTGTATCAAATAATATGGTCAATTAATGAATTTGAATTTGTTTCATGACCTTAAAAAAAATTTTGATTTTTATTTCAAAATTTGAATTTTTTATATTTTTATAGGGAGTCACAGTACCGGCTATACAAGTATTATTATCAAAATGGCTACCGCCGGATGAAAGGAGTCGATTGGCGACTATGGCGTACTCAGGCAAGTTGTTGAAAAATTATTATATTGTTCACAGTAATTGGGATGATCTTTATAACAAAATTGCTGGAAATATTGTAGTCAACAACATTAACGCATGCGCGTTAATGACGTTGTTGACCCGTGGCAAATGTCCAGTGGCGCCAGCGTTCTCTGCACTACCACTACCACTGAACGCGTCACCATTCTTAAACTCTAAAAATGTCAACAGCATAAAAAATTTTTATGCGTTTGTCTAAATTTTTTTTCGACGTTTTTTGCACAAATTTACTAAAATTTTAACTATCTAAATTTTAATTTTACATAATATGTATTGGAACTATTCAAATTAAAAAAAAATTAAAATTTAATTTCGAGTCATGTTTGGAGTAAATTTGTTAAAATTTAACTAATACAAAAATTTGTACGACGTCGTTATTGGAGTAAATTGTGTACAAATTTGTAACTATCCAAATTTCAATTTTATGACATCGCTGAATCAACTTTTTGTTTAAATGTTTGTTAAATGTTAAATTCAAAAATGTTTTTATGACGTGGTTGGAGCAAATTTATCAAAAAAAAAATCTATCCAAATTTAATTTTTTTGACTTTGTTGGAGCGAAAGTTTTCTACATTATCCCCCAAAATTATGAAAATGTTACAAAAATTACTACTAAATTTCTCTCTCTAAATACAAGGTTGCTATGAGCAAAAAAAAATTTTTTTTTTCAAAATTCAAAATTTGAGCTCTAGATGCAAGCTGCATCTGACATTGCATCGTTTTTTAGGGTAGGGGCAAAAATGTTTTGAATATGCTTTTCACTATTCTGGGTTCGTTATTTTTTCAAATATTATAGAATTTTGAAAAAAAAAATGAGTTACCAAGCATTGTTAAGTCGTTTAAACCTCATTAAAATGTATCTACCCAAAATTAAACTTTACTTTTACAGGTATATCTGTTGGTACGGCGATAACAATGGTAACAAGTGGATACTTGATTGAGTACTTCCGTTGGCCAGCGGTTTTCTATGGAATTGGTGTCTTTAGTTTGATTTGGTTTGGTTTTTGGTCATTTTTGGTTTATGATACTCCAAATTCTCATCCAAGGATAACTGTCCAAGAAGCGAATTACATTCGTGCTGCCATTGGAGAACAAACAAATACAGTAAGCTTTTGTCAGGGTCATTTCAGATTCTTTGTTGTCACCCAAACAAAAAGTCACCATAGACCCTGGATTTTATATTCTGAATTCAAAAGTTACCGCTAATTTTAGAAAAAAAATTAAGTGTATTTGGATTATTTAGGTCCAGATGGCGACTCCGTGGAAGAGAATACTAACCACACCTGCAGTACTGGCAATTTTTGCGGCCCAAATTTCAAATTCCTGGGGACTCTATACATTACTCACGGAATTACCTACTTATATGAGAACAGTATTAAATTTTGACATGAAACAGGTAAATACGTAATGTCACAGTTTGAATTTCAAAATTGGTTACAACCCCATGAAAACCGCGAATTGATGAAAATTGATCTTCATTGGAGACATCACGGTTACTATGAGGAAATAAGACATTTTTAAAATTTTATTACCTTGCTTGCTTAAGCATAAGATAAGCAAATTGGCATAGAAATTGGTGTAACAAGAGGATTTTCAAATTTAAAAAATTCAAGCAAACTTTCCTACAATAATTATTGTGAAATCCCACTTTTTTAAATTCCTTTACTCAATTATTAATTATCAGATTTTAATCTTCAATTATCTTAGACACTGAAGAAGACAACAAGTCGAAATGTTTGGCAGTAAAATTCAATCTTTCTTTTAATTTTCCAGCATACAATTTGACCCTCAAATTTTTACATCTATTATTTATTTTACCAGCCACGTGTACGCACCTTTCTCAATCATTTCAGATTCTTGTCGCTACGGTTTATAAAGCGAAGTGACAAAATTGTTGTCGCTTCATATTGTAAAGCGAATCGATATAAAGCGAAGCGAAGCAACAACATGGTTACAATCAGGGTTCAACGTGAATGTTTGCGACAACGTTGGACCCTGGTTTCAACTACTGTTGAAAAATTTGCTTAAAGTAGCATAAAAAAGCGTGGAAGCCTCCACATAAGTTTTTTTTTTTTTTTTTTTTCATTTTTTAATTATTTATTCATAAAGAAACTAAAACTGAATAGGGAGTGTAGGTAAAATAATAATTAAAGAAAAAATATTTCATCTAACTGTTTTTCTTTAGGCAACGTTCCCAATATAGCAGCTGCGTTCCCTCGTTGTAAGGCCAAACTAATGCGCTGAATCAAAAAGGAGGTAGAGCGAGGTTCACCAGTAGCTATTTGAATTAAATTTCCGATTTTCTTTATCAGGTTCAATCCTTTGGGTCCCCAAACTCCACTAGTCTCGACTGCTATTGGCACGAAAAGAAATTTGTTCTCAGGGATGAAAATACATTTTTTTATTTTCTTTGTTTCGGCGATGATAGCAGCGGCTCCGGGGTTTTGTTTAGTGGATGAGATGTATGAATGGGCAAAAGTGTCGACACAAGTGAAATCCCAAACCAATGATTTACCTCTGGACCAAGGGACGAGAGTCATTCCGTCAGGATGTTTTCCATCTTGTCTTGAATGACCTGGGGGTTCTCTGATGCTTGGGATGCCGGCTGTTCGGAGGGACCTAAGAATGATTTCGTTAATCCCATCATGCCTAGAGAATCTTCCGGTTGCTTTCTTGCAAGAAAGTCCATGTCGTCCTGATTCTTCCACTTCTAAACCACAAGAACAAAAATGAGAGAAACAAATTAGAGAACCAAGACGGATTGCACAAGAGACTCTGAAAATTTCATCTGAAAGAAGTGTTCCAAGTTGGGGGGAAGGTAAAGCTTCTAACCAGGCTCCAGCTTCTTGATTGGTTGAGGATAAGATTCTAGCTTGGTCTTCATCTGAGGAGCTTGATGAAAGGATGGAGAGAAAGCTCTTTCTGTTCTGAGGTTCTTCCCAAGACTTCTGAAATTTTCGGATTGATTCTTCAGGAATGTTTTCGGAGTTTCTTAGAATCCAGAGATCTTCAGCTGACTTTACGGAAGGGTCGACTTGAACATTGTAAGGGAGCAAGGCTGATACGAGGGGTTCTACGCTGTTGAATGACGCTAGGAAACACGGAATCGCCAAATCAACAGAGTGTTTAATTCCAAGTCCACCTTGTCTTACGGGGAGTGATGACTGTAGCCAGGCTTGGTCTGAAAGGTTAGAATTAGAGATGTTTTCGAGAGTTGATTTCAGTGTGTTGTCGTAAGATCTTAAACTATCTTCTTCTTTCCATGTTGGAGAGCTTCGGAGGAAAAATATTAATCGTGGGATTGAAAAAGACTTTTGTAGTAGAAAGAATGCAGAATGTTTGGAAATGTTCAGCAGGCGTTCACCAAAAGTTTTGAGTGTTTCAATTTTTTGTTGAAGACAATTCTGAATAGCTTTACTTGAAATTGGTGTTCCGAGAAGAGAAGCATTGGGAGATTGCATTATTTGGATTCCTAAAACTACTAATTCAAGATTAGGATAGATGTCATTAAGTTCTTCGGCTTCGCAGTTTCCAAGTATCGATGCTTCACATTTAGAGAAATTTGGAAAAAGTCCTATATCTTTTGCTGTGTTCAAAATTCTTTTCATCTCTTCGAGGACTTTGATTGGGCTATCTGCGATAGTACAGTCATCCAGGTACCAGATATTCAATTCGGTGGAGATTTGTTCGACTATAGGTTGGATAACAAGACAAAAAAGAGCTGGGCCTAGGGGATCTCCTTGTTGGACTCCACGATCTGAGAGAATTGATGTTTCCCCATGAAAAATTTGGCTTGGAAGACGATAGCACTGGTATACGAAGTTGTAGATTTCAGGAAGCCTATTCTTTACTATCTCCAATAGTGTATCTCTTCTGATTTCCTTAAAAGAATTCTTGAAGTCAATTTTTATGAAGGTTTTGATAGAGTTGTGTGGATTAGTGAAGTAAGTCCTACCGGCGTGGGGTCCAGCTTCAGCTCCTCCTCTTACTCCAACTCGTAATTGGTTGGGAAGAAATTCTAGGGACAACGGAGCAGAGACTCGTTTGGTAATAATTTTTGCTGCTAATCTCCTCAAAGTGTTCCCGATAACAATTGGGCGTATGCCTCCAGTCTTCTTCAAGAGTGCAGTTAAAGAACCTCCATATAGTATGGGACAAATATTTTCAGGTACTTTTCCGGAAAGCATCAAGATTAGAAGTTGTTTGATTGATTCAAGAAGATCTGAAGTGTCGGCTGTTGTTTGGCTAAATAAATCCTTTAGTATTTGTGGGCGGAGACCGTCAAGACCTGCAGCTGATCCGGGTTTGAAGGAAGAGATAGCTCTCAAAATTTCAGAGTCTTCGATTATCCAAGTCGTATTTTGAAAATCATGATCATCTGGGAAACGTGTGGGAAAAGGATGAGGTGGATGTTTGTTTATTAGAGCTGAAATGGTTTCTGGAGTGTCTGGTGCTATAATGTCATCGGATGAGATGAGACGAATAGCTCCTGAAATGTCTCCGTCACCAAGTTTGGCTTCAACTTTTCTCCACTTTTTTGATGGTGAGAATTCGATGTCCATCATTTTTTGAGATAATGCTTCAACCTTGAGCGAGTTCCAATTATCTATGTTAGATTTCACCCATGAAGTGAGATTAATGACTTTAGCATCGCAATAAAGTAGCTCTGTCCAAGATTCTTCTGAATTATTGTTGCTGACTTCGGTAATACATTTAGTGAAAGCAGTTCGAAGGGCGAAGCGAGCTCCTCTTGGAACCCTGCGAAGAGTTGGGATTCCTCTCTTCAAAGATGCCAATTTTGAACCAAGATTATTAGTGCTTCGTTTATCTACTTTCCATTTAACCCCTTTGAGATGAGGTCCATTTAGGCCGCTTGGGCCTCGCTTCGAATGCGCTAGGGGGAAGCAGATCTTGATCATATTATTAAAGGTCGCTTGGGTTATTGCTCTTAGATTTGAGGATATTCTATGGGATTCGAATCTTTCCCATAACTTTTTCTTCGAAATTGAATTATCGATGTTAGTTTCGAGAGTTGAATTTAGCCAGATCAAACCTTGTTCCCGAAGAAAGATTTGAGGATTAGGAAGGATTTGTGATGGGACTGAGAGAGATGTGAGTGAGTCTAAGGAATGGATAGTTTCGTTGTGTTCGGTTTGGTTGTGTTGAACTTGGATAGAGGGTTGTGAATTGAGTTTTTGATACAATTTTTCTTAATGATAACATCAATATAAAATTTTCCTAAAACACTATAGCAAGGTTCATGTTTACTGCCTATTTGGGGCGCTTTCACTATGAAAGCGCTTCAACAAACAATAATTTAAAATGACCCTGGGTTCTACGGGAGGTTTATTTCCAAAACTGTGGAATCACTACTGGCTTGTTTCTATGGAAATTTCAAATTATAAAAACTGAGAATTACAGCTGAGTTAATGAATAAGGTAAAAATTTAAAAAAAAACAAGGTTATTTTAGACAGACGAATATGTTGATGGCATTAATCTTTCCAGCTACGTAGTTCGCGGTTAATAATTAGTTGAGCTCATTTCAAATTTGTCACTTTTGTTACATTGTTTAGAATAGTTGGCTCTCTGCAACGCCGCATCTCTGTATGTGGATATTTGGGACACTTATCACCTACATTGCCGACTCCATAATTGAAAAAAAGTATGCATCAGTTATCTGTATGCGAAAAGTGTGCAATAGTATCGGTGAGACAAACCATTGATGGAATAGTGAGCATGCGCGGTAAAAAATTTTTTTATTGTATTTAGCCCAATGGGGTACTGGAATCGCTCTCGTAGCTACAGCGTTTTCAGGTTGTGACAGACTCCTCGCCGTTTTGTCACTGAACTTGTCACTCGGAATGCTTGGTGCTGCTTTTGGTGGATTTGTTGTAAATTCTATCGACATTGCGCCGAATCACGCAGGCGTCATTATGGTAAGCAAATTAATCAAAATTTGATACCATTTGTAGAAATTTGTGAAACTGTACATTTGGAACGTAATAAATTAAAAATCTAATTTAATCTAATCCAACCTAATTTAGGTTGGAGGTTTGGTGTTCAAAAATTCAAACGTTCCAACAAATTCCCTTCCATCATAATTTTTTTAAAGTCAATTTTAAAATGTCGCGTTCTAAATTTATATTTTTAATAATTAAAAAAAAAATCAAAAACTAAAAAAAAAAAAAAAAAAAAACCGCGCGCAAATTCTTATTCTTTATCCTCAGAGTATTTTAAACTTTAAAACTTTAAAACTCGTTTATCAATTTTATTCTTTTTTTTTGGGAATGAACCTTGAAGTTTTTACTTTATTTTCAACATGAACGAATTTGACAAATTATTTATCATAAAATATAAAAATTATCAAAATTTTGTAATTTCGTTTTGCAGGGTCTCGGGAATTCTATTTNTTTTACTTTATTTTCAACATGAACGAATTTGACAAATTATTTATCATAAAATATAAAAATTATCAAAATTTTGTAATTTCGTTTTGCAGGGTCTCGGGAATTCTATTTGCAATTTATGTGGATTCGCTGCTCCCTATGTCGCTGGAAAGTTGATCAGTGGAGACGTAATGACTTGTGTAAATTTCCAAAAATTTAAAAATTATTCTTAAAAAAAAATTTTTTTTTCTGCGCAGCCGTCTTTGGAAAATTGGCGTATCGTTTTCTTTCTTGCAGCAGCGTTCATGCTGGTGGGAAATACGATTTTTGTGCTGTATGCATCAGGCAGAGAGATGCCATGGAACCGACCGGAAGTTGAACCATTCCAAGAAAATATCAAAACCCGTCGATTTTCTGCCATTTCTGAATCCCTTCAATTAAAAATTGGCTAAAAACGAAAAAAAAAAAAAAAATTTTTTTAAATTTACATTTAAGATTTTGCTCTCGCTTTTTAAATTAATTGATTTAATTACAAATACAGCGGTAAAAAAAAAATTAACCGATTATCAAAATCCACTACTAAACTCGTATAATAATTATTAATAATAATTCATCTGAAAATTAAATGAATATTTTAACTCTGTTTTACACTTAAAAATAGATTTTTCTTATGCAGTGAATAGAATCCGAATTCATAATTTCAAAATTTAAATTTGCGCGCCATAATTTTAGACTATAATCCGACTTGTATCGTTAATATTAGGCTCTTCTTCTTCTCCTGAACCTTGTTGTGAAGATTGAACGACTTGGGGTTCTGTTGATGTAGTAGAAGAAACAATAATGACTTGCGCCTGCGCAGAATTATCATTCCTTGCTCCTCCTCCACATTCAGTACGGCTGGCTATGATTTCAACCAATCTGACGCGTTGATTTGTTTCTTTCCAACTTGCCCAAACACTCAAGTGGAATCTGTAGAATAAAGAATAAAAATTTTTTCTTGTTCTTTGAACATTCATGAAAAAAGTTTATGAAAGCGCATGCGTATGTTGATTGACATGCGAATGCGCAGACTCACTTGAGGGTCACATGGCACCAGGTATAGTAGACAGAAAGTAAAAAAATTGCCAGAATGATGAGACCAATGGCTTCCCAACGCTCGCGCATAAAATATTGATGCGCGCCAAGTATGCATAAATAAGTGGAGACTATGAGAAGTGGTGTGAGTAGGAAGAAACAGACAATGTCAGCTACCATATTTCGTACGTTGAACGTATTTGATGAGTCTTGGATGTACTGCACATGCGCAAACAAAAAATAGAAAATGTGGGATTATTTAAACAAAGTTTTTTTTTCTAGAGCGCACTGACCTCCATATAATTCCGAGGTTCCCGTATAGTTTGAAATTGGTGCTTACAAATCTCACATTTGTCTGTATTTGATGAAGTGAGCCAATGTTCAAGACATGATGCATGAATCAGTGCAAGAGTACCTGTACATTTACAAGGTGAGACCAAAAATTCAAATCCGTCACCTGTAAAATTCAAAAATTACTGCCAATTACAAACAAACAATCAAAAATAATACAACTTTGACTAAATCCTTTAAAATCAAAATGAAAACTGTTGTTTATTTTGACTAGAAATAGTTTCAATATTGACAATTTTGGTTAGCAAAAAATTTGCCAATAAAATATTCTCAAATTTTATAAATTAATTGTTGGATAGAAACAATTTTTTTTGTAATCAAAACAGTTTTTGACTAACCAAATTAAAATTTTAATTTTAATTTGGTTAGTCAAAATTTTAAAACTTGCTTGAGCAGGTGGGAGGGGGGTAAAATATTCAAACGAGTAGAGTAGCAATTTTTGGACATCATCAAAATTTCATAATCTGCATAAATTTTGGCAAAAAATTAGCAAAATTTTCCCAAATTTTTTCCAAAAAATCTTACATGCCAAACACCAAAACTGCGCGACCCTATAAAGCGAAGCGACAACANTCCCAAATTTTTTCCAAAAAATCTTACATGCCAAACACCAAAACTGCGCGACCCTATAAAGCGAAGCGACAACAAACGGTCTCCATGGACCCTGGGTTTATTCAATTATATGTAATTATTTAATTTTTTGTAAACCCTTCAGATACCTTGGCAACTTAGTCCTCTTTAACGTGAAACAAAAAAACTATGGTTGCTAAGGAAAATTTTGGCGGTTGCTATGGAAATTTTGTCGTCGCAAAGAAATTTTTTTACGGTTATTTGAGGAATTTATATTACCCTTGCAGTTCTATTTTAGTAGGGTTTATTTATGGTTTATTTAGGTTTATTTAGGTTTAGGTTTATTTAGGTTTATTTAAAGGTTTATATAGGTTTATTTAGGTTTAGGTTAGGGTTTATTTAGGGTTTTAGTAGGGTTCTATTTTAGTAGTTTAGTAAATTACCCTAATAACCTTCGTTGTTAGGGAAATATTTGTGGTTGCTAGGGATAATTTTTGTGGTTGCTATGGAAATCTAAACTTTCCTTTCAGTTCCATATTGAGTCTCTGTTATTTTTAGACCCATGGAGACCTTTTGATTTTAGTTCTTTCAAAATCTGAGCAACCATGTTACCATGGAAACAAAAAAATCATGCACATAGAGTTTGTAACTTACCATCATGACAAATGCGACAGAAAGTACTATTAGTAGATCCATTCGGTGATACTCTCATCTTGATATCAGATTTTTGATTTAATGTAATGACAGAGGTCAAAGTTGGTGACCTAGTCCAAATTCCTTGACCTAGGTTACTAGAATTTAGTGGTTCACTAAATTCTTTCATCACTGTTCCACAAAAAGGTGTCCCAGTAGTACAAAATTCCATTTCTACTCCGTTTCACATAAAGAAACTCTAAATAGACTGCAAAAGAAGGTATTTCAAATTGATGACATTGACCTGTGACCTCTGGGCTCTAACTCCACACCAAGACAACTTTATTCCAACAGTTACAAATTATTTTACTACCGTTTATAATTTTTAGCTATTTGTTTTCTGTCTCTTATATATTTTGTAACTATATGGACAACACGGCGACTTGACTTAATATAATTGATGACTGATTGAGTTTAGTAAGGAAAACCAAAACTTATTATTTATTTTATTCTTTCCACATCAAGTTTTATTTTTCAACTTCTTTGTCTTTGGTACATTTGTGGTTAATTGNTTATTTATTTTATTCTTTCCACATCAAGTTTTATTTTTCAACTTCTTTGTCTTTGGTACATTTGTGGTTAATTGTCTTGTCGTCGTCATCCATATCTTTTGGTCAGTTTTTACAACAACCACCCACAATTTAATTCGATAAGAATAGACTATGAGTTTTGGTGTCTACTTTTGAAACATTGAAGTACTAAAAAGTTATTTTTTTTTTGTCAAAAATGTATTTTATTTCATTTTTTTAGATAAATAAATCCAATGGTTTCATTTTCGTTAATTTATTTCAATGATTTTTAATTAAAAATTAAGAATTGGTTGAAAACTGGTACTTGCAAGCTCATATGGATAAGGGTACATTAATATGATTAGAGTGGCGTCGGTGGTGATGGTTTTATAAAACGCGGGAAATGTAGTCGAAAGTACTTCAAATTAAAATTATTGTACAATCTCATAAAAGCTAGTGGGCCATCAACTATTGTTGGGCAAATGANAAAGTACTTCAAATTAAAATTATTGTACAATCTCATAAAAGCTAGTGGGCCATCAACTATTGTTGGGCAAATGATATTTTTTAATAGTTATTGTATTTTCAAAATTAATATTCATAATTTTATTAACGTATTTGGTACTTTTTTATTTTCCTAATGCAAATATAAAAAAAAATTAATATTAAAAGAACAGAAGTGGATCTATTGAAAAGCAAGTTAAAGATAGAAAATTTCTTCCAAATGCTTTCCTTTTGGAAGAGTGCCCAAAATGGAAGTGGCGTTTCCTCGTTGAATAGCTAGACTTATTCGCTGAATCAGAAACGATGTAGAACGAGGTTCTCCGGAAGCGATTTGAATGTAATTGCCAATTTTCTTAATCAAGTTCAGACCTTTGGGTCCCCATACTCCGTTTGACTAGACAGCGATAGGAACGAAAGTGAATTTATTCTCTGGCAAAAAGTATTTAACGTATTTTGTTTATAATAAGTATAATGTACTTTATTTAGTAATAAATTTTTTATAATTTATTTATTTATNAAAGTACTTCAAATTAAAATTATTGTACAATCTCATAAAAGCTAGTGGGCCATCAACTATTGTTGGGCAAATGAAATTTTTTAATAGTTATTGTATTTTCAAAATTAATATTCATAATTTTTTTAACGTATTTTGTTTATAATAAGTATAATGTACTTTATTTAGTAATAAATTTTTTATAATTTATTTATTTATTATTTATATTATTTAATCATAAACTTTATATTGTGCATTCTTGAGCAACAATGTGATAGAATTTTTATGTCCCCATGACACAATTAGAGATTGCGATTGGCAGGAAAATGCCCCGGCAACGGGGACGGGGAAAATCCCGTTTTCCCCGACGGTCCCCCGTACTTTTTTTTTTAATTTTATATTTTACAATTATTTTGAATAAATTTTGTCAGAAAATTTTGTCAGAAAATTTTGTAGGAAAACCTTTATTCCCATACATTTTTTGACAAAGTTCGAAAATATCTTGATATTTTGATATTTTTGATATTTTTGATATTTTTGTTATTTTCACGCATTGGATATTTTTAACACAGTTCACACGTTAGGGTCAATTAAAAACCAAATCAAGGCATTCTTAATCACCTGATTAAGGACTAACTACCAACTAAATTAATGCTGCATGGGAATAAAATAATCAAACGAAAATTGACCAAAATATCTAATTAAAATAATTTAAAATTGATAAATATTATGTCACATAAATATTATAAATATTATATTGTCACACAATACAAAATTAATTTTAATAATTTAAAAAATTTATTAAAGTCATTGCACCTTTTCATTATAATATGTCATAAATGCACAAATAATGAAAGTGACTAGTAATTGATCTTGTTCACTTCTGATTTCCAAAATAAAAATTCTAGATTTACTCTAGTCTGAGCCTTTACATTTATGACACTTTTTTAGTGCCAAATATAATTGTGACAAGTTAAAAACAACCAAACAAAACCGCTTTAACAATCCTGGAGACTAAAAAAAAAGAATTATAAGAAATAAGCCAAAATATTAACTTTTTTTAAATAAGGATACATCAATGGCACTCAAAATCAAAGCAAATTCAAAAAACTAAAATAATCTCATAAATTTTAATATTAAAATTTTCGGAACATAGTTCTTGTTTAGTTATTGTGTAATAGTGTTTCGCATGGCTCAGCTTTTGGCGTGAGCCAGAGCCACTGGCTCACCCAAGCGGTGAGCCAGCTCATGAGCCATGGCTCTGGCTTCGCACTTTTGTTGAGCTGGCTCATGAGCCAGAGCCATGGCTCAATGAGCCAGAGCCATGGCTCAATGAGCCATGGCTCATGGCTCAACATAAAAAAAATTTTTTTTTCACGTTAATATGCACATTTTGCTAAAAGTGAGAATTATCTATTGAGAATAAGCCAACACAAATCATAATTGTGAACTGGCTAAAGGCAAATTGACTTTCAGTGACCAAAAATTCCAAAAATTAAAAAAAGAGTGATGATTTGGAAGGAAAAAAAAATGAAAAATTAGGGGAAAAGTGGAAGAATTTAGGGGATAAGTTGAGCCATTGAGCCATGGCTCACAAGTTTTGTTGAGCTGGCTCATGAGCCATGGCTCTGGCTCAAAATTACTACATGAGCCAGAGCCATGGACTGGCTCTGGCTCAGACATTTATGTGAGCCAGCTCGAGCCAGAGCCAGAGCCAGAGCCATTGAGCCAGCTCATGAGCCAGAGCCATGTGGAACACTATTGTGTAAACAGTATTTTATTTCTCGATTACATATTTGCCCATATAAGTCACATAGTGAAGGTGGGTAGGTGAGTGGCAGTTTGCTAAACCACTTTTCAAAACCAAAATTTGGATTTTTGATAAAATTGTGACTGATTTTCTAAAATTTAATTTTTCAAGTTTTAAATTATTTGTTTCATCGTTAAACAATTCAATTACTATTCATAACTTCTATAAGTACGATCGTTCAAGACGTCTCTTTAACTTCAAAAAGTAAGTCGAGCCATTATTGTTGCGTTTAAATTAAGACAAAATTTTAAATTATTTGATAACACGTCATCGGCGTTTGTGTTTGTGTCATCTCCTAACAGTCTCTTCATATTCAACACACTTAATGAAGAAATTGAACAGCGATATTCTCCTCCTTCCAGCACCGGACACTTGAGTCATGACGTAGTGCCTTTACAACTGCTCAAATCAGCAATCCAAAGAACGTACGTTAAAGTTAAGGTAGGAGTATAACACCGGCCGCTGATTCTATCAGCCGGTCGAAGTAAAGTACCATCCGCTGATTGGGACAAAGTAAAGCATCGTCCGCTGATTGTATCAGCCCTATGCATCAGCCCATTGCCTCCTAACCCTAACAACCTAACAAAAAATCTTAACACTAGTGCAATGGGCTGATACACAGGGATGATACATTGGGCTGATATATAGGGATGATACATTGGGCTGATACATAGAGATGATACATTGGGCTGATACATAGGGATGATACATTGGGCTGATACATAGGGATGATACATTGGGCTGATACATAGAGATGATACATTGGGCTGATACATCGGGATTATACATTGGGCTGATACATAGGGATGATACATTGGGCTGATACGTAGGGATGATACATTGGGCTGATACATAGAGATGATACAATGGGCTGATACATAGGGATGATACATTGGGCTGATACATAGGGATGATACATTGGGCTGATACATAGGGATGATACATTGGGCTGATACATAGAGATGATACATTGGGCTGATACATAGGGATTATACATTGGGCTGATACATAGGGATGATACATTGGGCTGATACGTAGGGATGATACATTGGGCTGATACAATTAGCGGACGGTGCTTTACTCCTACCGCTGATTGTATTGGCCCAATGTATCAGCCTTATGTGTCAACCAATTGCACTTTTAGTGTTAAGATTTTTTGTTAGGTTGAATTGTTAGGAGGGAATGGGCTGATACATAAGGCTGATATAATCAGCGAACGGTGCTTTATTTCGACTAAAGTTAATTAATTCTCAATATGAATAATTTTTGAATTTTTATTATTTCTCAATTTAATTATGTTTGCCGTTGCAGTAACCAACCCAGTGATGCGGGTGGGGCANTTTGAATTTTTATTATTTCTCAATTTAATTATGTTTGCCGTTGCAGTAACCAACCCAGTGATGCGGGTGGGGCAAAAATTATTTAGATAAATTTTCTAATACATTGTTAGGATGTTCAACATGTGGAATAAATCCTAATCTTAGAACGTAAATTAACTCTACCGAAGGTAGTAGGTAGTTAGGTTNATGTTCAACATGTGGAATAAATCCTAATCTTAGAACGTAAATTAACTCTACCGAAGGTAGTAGGTAGTTAGGTTGAACTGTACATATCAGGGTTCGTCAAACGAATAAATCCTTGATGAATATGAATAATTCGAATAATTCATTGAATAATTCAGAAAATGAAAAANTTCGTCAAACGAATAAATCCTTGATGAATATGAATAATTCGAATAATTCATTGAATAATTCAGAAAATGAAAAATTCAATGAATTTTATAAATTTTTTTTGGCAAATTATAAATTTTTTTTTTTTTTTTTTTTTATAACTTCTTTACTCGGGTGGCCTTTTACTATTTTATATTTAAAGTATTCTTAACGTATACGTCGGAAGCGTATTATTCTTATTTACGTANGGTGGCCTTTTACTATTTTATATTTAAAGTATTCTTAACGTATACGTCGGAAGCGTATTATTCTTATTTACGTATATTATTACAATTTTATCTGATGTTTTCTCATAAAACTGTCAGTAAACTTTCAAAATTAATGGAGTTTTCAAAAATTTCAAATAGATTTAGGATGGAATTTAACAAAACGGTAAATATTGCAAAGGACTGAGATGATATGTTGTCATCCGAGTTACAAAAATATATAAATNATTTAACAAAACGGTAAATATTGCAAAGGACTGAGATGATATGTTGTCATCCGAGTTACAAAAATATATAAATCAAAATATCTTGTTTTAACTCCTTATGTAGAATTATGTATTCTATAAAACTCCTATAATTCGAATAATTCTTAATTTTTTGGAAAAATATGGAATTTTTCGAACCCTGGTATATATAGACCAACCCTAACAAACTTAGAACATGTCTCTGGCAGAGACATCTTCAAAGAGCAAAGATTCTATTTCCATCCCCACATGGACTAATAATTAATTATAAATTATTGACTTGACACTAGACTAAATTGCAGACGGGTTTAGGCTTGCATACAGTCCAACTAGTATTTTTGGTACGACTGGAAGTTACTTTTGACCCATGCTATTTGCGGGAGAAAAGGGTGATCCAAAAATTATTGCCAGTAAGACTGCTTAAAGAAAATTTTTTTAGATGATACTGTTTACATGTTTCAGAAAGATTATGCGAAAGTAGAGAGGAGAATTTTTTTAATCAAGTCTCTGTGACGTCTAGAAAAAAAGGTACGATTTTTTGAAAATTGTAATTTCGGAACATTTTTTTGGGACACCTAACTTCTCATGTACATTGTCTCAAAAGAATGTTTAAATTACAATTTTCAAAAAATCGTAACTTTTTTTTCTAGATGTCGCAGAGACTTGATTAAAAAAATTCTCCTCTCTACTTTCGCATAATCTTTCTGAAACATGTAAACAGTATCATCTAAAAAAATTTCCTTTTGGTTATTTTAATTATTAGTTTAAATTAAAGTTCTTAATTAATTAACTTACCTTTCCCTAAATTCTATTAACTTAATTTAATTAACTCTACCATCTGACGCTACATCTTTCCCACAATTGTAAGGGCACTATTGAAGCAAGGCCGTCCCTAAATTCAACCCGAAAGGCGTTGAATTCTCACAGTACCATAAATCACAGAAATGATTACCGCTAGAATTTAAAAAAAATTCAAGTTCTTGTTTAACTTTGAGTCACATGATCTTTCTCCATTTTATTTTTCCATCTGCAATTTTTTTTTTTTTTTTTTTTGCATTTGGAAGGTAATAATAATTTTGTGTCGTTTTTAACCAGAGATGATCTATCCATGAACTCTGATAAACATATTTCTAAAGACATCTTTTCGGCTTTATTTTTAAATATTTTTTTTTTGTCAAGTTTCGTAATATCATAATTTCTGCAATACATTTCATTTTAAAGACACGGAAGAAATACAATGGAGTTTTATTAATCCTTTTAATCATAGTTTGTTTTNTTTCATTTTAAAGACACGGAAGAAATACAATGGAGTTTTATTAATCCTTTTAATCATAGTTTGTTTTTAGTTTTTGGTAGAGGTTAAAGTGTCTCTAGTCTCAAAAAGTTTACTTTTCTTTGATAGATAACAGAAAAAAAACGAGTTTTTGGACTAGATGCTAAAGTAAAATACATCTTTTAGTTTTTACATCTTTTTCTATATGTGGTAGTCGTCGGATGAAGATCTTTCTCTTCATGTTTTAATCTATCTTACTTCTCTTCATTATAACAAGAAAATATTAATTTAANTATGTGGTAGTCGTCGGATGAAGATCTTTCTCTTCATGTTTTAATCTATCTTACTTCTCTTCATTATAACAAGAATATATTAATTTAAACATATACATATACAAAGTTAAAAAACACTTTAGTGTCAACTCTCCACAAATTTATTAAAAAACGAGTTATTTCTAGTTTTTTTCAAGTTTTTGTGGTCATCACACATAAGTTTCGGGATGCATATTGCTTTCTTGTCAAAATAGTCCAAAACAGGTCAACACCGACGTCAATGGTTACTATTTACCATACAGTATTTTTTTTTAACTACGTTATTTTAATCGAATCATTAATTAATTTTTATTAGTTGACTACAGGGAAGAGACGTGTGAAGGAAAACTACATCANCTTTCTTGTCAAAATAGTCCAAAACAGGTCAACACCGACGTCAATGGTTACTATTTACCATACAGTATTTTTTTTAACTACGTTATTTTAATCGAATCATTAATTAATTTTTATTAGTTGACTACAGGGAAGAGACGTGTGAAGGAAAACTACATCTCTGTTGTTAACACCTTGTTTCATACTTTCCGTTAGAAAAATTCAATTATTGATACTTTTGAGTTTATTTTATGAATTACAATTGACCATTTTGTGGTTTGGCCAAATGTGAATGTAATAACATTGACCAAGTGATAAAAACTTTTGTGTCTGGATTTGACTTTATTTTGCTACATAGTAAATTTCATTTGGTTTTGGTTTTGTGATGTGTTACATATAGCAAATTGTCAAAGTGTGCTGCCCTTGATTTTTTTTTTATCATGTACAAGCAGTGTCATTTTTTTTGGTACTTTTATTTCCACTCATTCTTACCGGCTTGGGTTAGTTTTTTTTTTTTTTTACATTGATTTATAATTCTTTTTTTATAAATTCATATTTATTATTTTGTACATTCTCGTAAAAATGTATGGACTGTAGTTATCGTTAGTCTCGATTGCATACTCTGACAGACTGGCGCTAAATGAGTCTAATTTGTGGATTATGTTCAATATTTGGACAAGTTAATGACTCAATTTCTTGTGTCGCTTTTTTTTTTGATTGGATAAATCTATAATCTTATTTTATGGGAAGTTGGCTAAATGGAGGTTGAAGAATTGAATTTACATGAAAACCGTGTTTATAAGTCTTGAAACTAACGAAACAACTATTCAAATTAATTTTTTTTTAGTTTTAATACGTATTTTTCAAAAAAATACGTATTATACGTATTATACCATATTATACCGTATTATACGTATTATACATATTATACTGTATTTTACGTATTATAAAGTCATTTCAGTTGTTTCCAGTAGACGTAGGCGTAAATATGTTTANAATCTATAATCTTATTTTATGGGAAGTTGGCTAAATGGAGGTTGAAGAATTGAATTTACATGAAAACCGTGTTTATAAGTCTTGAAACTAACAAAACAACTTATTCAAATTAATTTTTTTTAGTTTTAATACGTATTTTTCAAAAAAATACGTATTATACGTATTATACCGTATTATACGTATTATACGTATTATACCGTATTTTACGTATTATACGTATTATACCGTATTATAGATGATGTATAGTACAGTATTTTTTGTATTCTTTGCAAATTATCTGGTTTTTTTTTACAAATGTATATTTTTAAACAAAAAAGATTGCGAGATCATAAAGTTAAAGTCAATTTAATTAAGTCATTTCAGTTGTTTCCAGTAGACGTAGGCGTAAATATGTTTATTAAATGAAACTGACAAGCTCCTTGTCCTTATCTGAGTGGCGGTGAACTTAGTAAAGTGATAATAATGTTTCCTTTTTTAGAAATACTAAAAATACGAAAAATACAAAAAATACAACGTATTTTTCATCCATGTATAATACAATATATAATACGTATTATACAAGAACGTAGTATACATTGAGCCAACCCTGGTTTTTACATTGTCATTGAATTATTAAAAATTTTATACCAGGGACCAGGGCTATTTATTTCNATAATGTTTCCTTTTTTAGAAATACTAAAAATACGAAAAATACAAAAAATACAACGTATTTTTCATCCATGTATACTACAATATATAATACGTATTATACAAGAACGTAGTATACATTGAGCCAACCCTGGTTTTAAACTAATACATTGTCATTGAATTATTAAAAATTTTATACCAGGGACCAGGGCTATTTATTTTATAAAAATTTTGTTTTAAATTTATTCCTGTTTTGTAGGACTCAAGAATAAAATTATAAAAATTTTGGGTCAAANTATAAAAATTTTGTTTTAAATTTATTCCTGTTTTGTAGGACTCAAGAATAAAATTATAAAAATTTTGGGTCAAAACTGTCAATTTTAAACTTATTCTGACAGAAAGATGTTAGATAATTAATTGAAAATAATTCCAAATCATGACTTGGATTGATTAAAATTTGAATGAAAATAAGTTAAAATGAATAATGGACGAAATTGAAGACAATTGTAAGATTGTTAGATTCAATGAGTATACAGTGCGTTCGAATAAGAAAGCGAACTTCCCGCGAAATAGTTTCGGAAAAATATTATAAATTTAGATATGTTAGACTCGTGCACCTCTATTCTTTTTACAAATAACCTTATGAAATTGCGAAATGAAAAAGAGATTAAACCAAACGACCTGTTTAAACAAGTACAAACAAAAACCTAGTAAGAAGTTTTGGGCATCTTGGTTCCAAACGTAATGATCATACCTTCTTTTTCAGTTTCTTTTACCATAAGATATTAAATTTGATCGAAAGAGTTCAATAAATTTCAATTAGAAGTGAGATTCATTGAATTCTTTCGATCAAACTTTAATTTGCGAATTGCGAAATCAATTCGCAAATTAAAATTAAAAACTCGTAATGCCAACACTTACTATTTTCAAAGGTCACCAAAAAGTATTCAAAAACAGGAACAACAAAGCTAAGAGTGAGTGAAATCGCACGAAAGAATCAAACAAAAACAAATAGAACAAAAACAATGGAGAAAAATTCTAATGAAAACAAAGAATGTTCGCGTACCATTCCGTAATAAATTTATTCACTGTCACCATAAATTGTTGGGCACTTTTTAAAAACATTCCCAATTTTTCCGCTTTATTACTGTGATTCGTTCCCGGTTTCAGATTCCGCTTTGGTTGTGTTGACTTTGCTTTTATGAGTCATTACACCAATCAAATTTATTTTTTGTCAACCATGGGATGAAATATTTCAAATTTGAATCTGAAATACGTGAGGTACGAAATTTTACCTGACTGGACATGTTTTCGACGATTTGTTTTGTGCTTTGGTCACTTTCAAATAAAGTAAACTATTAAAGTAAAGATTTTCAGAAAGGTGAACCGTCCAGCAGCGCAAATATCTGACTGACTATAAATTTTGAATTTTTTTGTGATTTCATTGCGCGGGATATTCGCTTTCTTATTCGAACGCACTGTACAATAAACCACATGTTGATGGTTTATATTTAGAATCCATTATTGGGTAGAAATTACAGAAAGTGTGGTATCAAATTTTATACAAAATATTTGTCTCAGATTGGATTTTTTAAACAAAAATATGACAATTTTTTTTCTCGTTTTTGGGCAAAAAATTTTGGGGGTAATAATCAAAAATGAATATTTAAAAAAAGTAAATTACATGTTTTGAATTGGTAAAAATAGGTTGTAAAATCACGGAATATAGACTGACTGTAAGGGTTATATAATAAGTGGTATTATATATATATACTTTCGGGTAATACTCCTTCTGACGTCTGATTCTACTTAAATAATACTTGACTCATAAGGTCATTCGACTCTATTTTATTCGTATATTTAGTTGCTAAGGCCTTTCTAACAACGTCGTCGTCTCTTTTTTCTTTTGTCTAATGGACAAAAGAAATTGAGGGATTTATAAGTTAGGTAATTGTTATAATTAACGTTTGAGAAAATGCAGACACTCTCCCTGTGAGCTTAATTAAACCAACTTTGGATTTTAGACAAAGTTTGTGCTGATGGGCTCTTCTGATGGACTTAATTAGACTTGGAGAAAGAATTATCCCAATGGACTTATTCAATTCCACGAATTCTGTCTGTTTTTGCACAAACAATATCCTAATTTTATATTTGAATTGAGCGGTAGTAGTAGTAGAAAAAATAATTGATTCGTTTCCATTGGCAAGGGATTTAGGTTTGAAGGTTGAAAACGTCTTCGTATTTATAAGAAACTCATTTAAATTCTTAAAAATAATCTCATATAACTTAATAAGTTTAAAATTGTAACAACCAGTCATAAAGTAAGTTATATAACTGCGTAAATGAGTTTCATGTAGCTACAAAATCATGTAGGTTTAATATATGTATATGTATATATATATTTATATTTATATAATATATTCTGAAGAAAAATACATGTAACTTATTCCATTTTTGTTAGTTTGAGATAGTAAAGATAAGATGGATCGATTTTATTGAACTCTCACCTCAGGTCAGTTTTACTATATAAAGAGAAATTTTTTTGAAACTTCTTATGCATAAAATTGTGTTGTCAAGGTAAAATCAAAGAAATTGAGTTAAATAAACGAAACTGCGGAAAGAGAAGAATGAAGTTCATTGAACGAATATAACGCCCGATTTATACTTAATTAATGTCATTCGTCTTTCATTCGAATGAAATTCAGTATGATTGATGAATTTTGTAACAAATTTTGCAATCTAATTTACCTTGACAATTAAGATTTTTGCAAATTTTGATACAAAATTTATATGATTGATGAATTTTGCATCAAAATTTGCAAAAATACTGCATTTCATTCGAATGTATATTCATATACATTCTAATTTCATATACATTATTAAATTCGAATTTATACATTAAGTATAAATCGGGCGTAAGTAAACTTATTATTAAAATAATTATTCGAAATTTGACATTTTTCTTCTTATTTTTTTGCTCATTTCTACAATTGCTAAGGCGGAAATGTTGGGTGTAAGGATTTACAAGAATCAATCTAATTTAATTAAAATTTGAATTTTGAGGCGTAGGAAGTTGTTTCAAAGATTCTCCCTGTATATTTGACTTTTTTTTTAGTACACTGTGAGTCCAATTATTTGTTATTTTTGTTTAAAATTTATTTTTATTGTAACCGGTGGTAGTACTAAAACGGACGGCTGGTATGAATTGGCGGTGACCGTTCATGCACCTCACTTTGCCCACATAATAAGTCTAAACAAAAATATAAAAATAAATAACCTAATACAAAGTGTATTAGAAAAAAAAATTATTGCACATTTTAGAATTTGGCGATTGTCGCGAATGATAATATTTTCAATTGCTACGTTCACTCATGGAGAAACTAATCTTTTGGGTGTAGCGAATACATGTTATTCAATGCGTAGAAATTTTTCGATGTGCTAATAATATCTCTGTTTAAAAACAACAATGGTTCCATGCATTGTTATGTATTTAGTTTGCGAAATTGAGCGAACGGTGGGTAGTACATAGATGCCCAACCTTGCTCAAGCTCCACTTGCAGCTTTTTTTTTTGATAACTTTCTATTTACTACTATATAAAATTTCAGACATGCGCAGATTAAAATTAAATTTATTTAAGCAATTTTGTAATATGCCTACACAAAAGTACCGTATTTCTCGGTTTAAATTCCCTAGGGAATTATTATTTCAAATCGGACAAAAGGTGGGGAATTATTAATTGGAAGTGAAAGTTTTTACTTCTTTTATAGTTGATTACTTCTTATAAGAGGTAAAAAAAAAAGTACAAATAATGGAATTTTCTTATCCTTGTCAGGGATATCTGACACTTTATTGACTTTTTTGTCATTTTGATATTTTTGTCGCATTTTAAATTTTAAATTTTCCTCTTTTTAGGTAATTTTATATAAAATTGTTTCTAATTTCGCGCCTGATGAGACTTTTAATAATTCCTCATGGGGATTTATTTCGAGGTGGGGAATTATTATTTCAAACTATCCAAAAGGTGGGGAATTAAATCGAGAAATACGGTACTTTGAATTTAAAACTAAGAAAACACGATATTATGATGTACTCATTTTGTGTTTTAAACGTTAAAATTCATTTTATAAAAAATGAAAAATTATATAACAACTTTAAGGCGAAATTGTACACATTTAAAAATTTTTAATAAAAAAGTGTCGTATACAAGAGAGAATACGGTAATTACATAGTGAAATGTTCTAAATAAGACTACGACCCACCAATGAAGTTGGGAAATTTCATAGTGGACGTCTACTGCAATTAGTAATTTTTTTTTAACAGCATTCAGAAGAACCCCACTTTTTACATTTATCATAAAGTGATCTAAAAACTATTGCGTTTTGAACAATGTTTTAATAAGTAAAGAGTCATAGGGGAGAAATTGGGATTGGTATATTTTGCGTTGTGATAACTCTCTACACATCAGCTAAAAAAATTACCCTCTGGTTGAAATGATATGAGAATTTAGAAGGTTCTGATTGGTTGTTGAGAAAGGATGGGTGTAAAATTCACTCTCACGTGATTTGAGAATGGAGAAATGTGAAAAAGTATTCAAAATGTTAACAGTGATTACCACCACCACATGGTTTAGATTAGTTGTAAGTATTTTTTTTTTTTTTTTCTAAAGGGGACTAGGGAGATGAACATGACAGGAGGGTGTAGGAACGATAAACGACACATGATAAATAGTTTAGAAAAAAAAAATATGTATATTTTGAATTCTCGGGTTCTGATTGGTTAGTAGATTGTTCTTTGACCTCAGAATCTCCTTGACTCTGATTGGTCAGTTTTAAAGTCAAGATTACTTAAAATCACATGCTATTCGTTGCTAATCTCTTGCATGGTACCTACCTGTGTGTAAATTTTGTATTTTGTATTTTGTTAACCACTATCTTCTAAAACAGAACCTTCTGGTTAATTATGATTAAAAGTACATTGTAATATTTAAAAATCTGAGAAGTCATTAAATAGAAATTAAAACTTCTGGATTCTATTTTTATACAGCATGTTTACAAAAAACGGATACTAATGAAAGTTGTTTTCTCTTACGTTAAGTTGAGACATTTGATGAACAGCGGTAAAAATAAAAAGNCAAAAAACGGATACTAATGAAAGTTGTTTTCTCTTACGTTAAGTTGAGACATTTGATGAACAGCGGTAAAAATAAAAAGTGGAGGGAGTGAAGTTAGGTGAGGAATTATTCAACAAAAAAAGTCACCCAGACCCAAAAACAAACAAATTAATTATAACTAATTATTCAAAGTAATTAATATGCAACCAAACGGTGCTTCAATCCATACAACAACTGTGTCAAAGGTCAGCTACAACAATCCATTTGGGTTGGATTTAACCAAAGGGGTCGCAAAGAGTCTCTCTTGAGCGACCAAATGACCTCTACAAATGTTGCTTGGAATGATTCGGTGACCAACTTTTCCTAATGACATTTTTCTTTGTGGTGACCTTTTGGGGTCAAAGGTCAGGTCATTTCTGAAAACGTGTAAAATGACATCAACAAATGTTGTTTGGCATCAGCAGGTGAACAACTTTTATTAATACAATTTTTTTCTCCGGTGACCTTAAGTGGTCATTACGTCTTGGGTCATTTACTTTAAAAATTTCTTGTATCGATATAGCAACCTATCTTGAGCGACCAAATGACCTCTACAAATGTTACTTATAATGTTTCATTGACCAACTTTTCTTAATGACATTTGTCTCTGTGATAACCTCGTGAGGTCAAAAGTGGTTGGATTCGACCTAAAGGGGGCGTGAAAATTTTAGTTTTTTAACATTAGATTTCCCATCTCGAAATTTTTCTAAGTACAAAACAATTTTATGTTAGTGTGTGACCGATAAAATGACATATAGTAGTTGTTCAGGATGCTAATCTGAGTAACTTTTACCTTAAATATTTATTTCTCTGATGACCTCTTGAGGTCACAGGTCAAGGTCAAACCCCATTCTCTCGTAAGTGGCAAAATGACATATACAAAAGTTGTTCTGGCCGTTAAACCGTGTAGCTTTTACATTAGCTATTTTTTTCTCTGATGACCCATTGAGGTAATATCAAGGTCAAACCCCAGTTTTAGGTCGAATCCAACCACTTTTGACCTCAACAGGTCGCCACAGAGATAAATGTCATTAGGAAATTTGGTCAATGAAACATTCTAAGTAACATTTGTAGAGGTCATTTGGTCGCTCAAGATAGGTTGCTATATCGATAAGAAATTTTTAAAAGTACATGACCCAAGCCGTAATGGCCACTTAAGGTCACCGGAGAGAATAATTTTACTAAAAAAAGTTGTTCAACTACTGATACCAAACAACATTTGTAGAGGTGATTTAACGTTTTCAGAAATGACCTGACCTTTGACCTCCAGCGGTCACCACAGAAAAAAATGTCATTAGGAAAAGTTGGTCACCGAATCATTCCAAGCAACATTTGTAGAGGTCATTTGGTCGCTCAAGAGAGACACGGTTCTGAAATTTTTCCAAGTTTTTTTTTGCGGCCCCTTTTGTTAAATCCAACCCAGGCATGCATAGATGTTAACGGCGTACAAGTGCCAAAGTCAAACAAAGAAAAATTGATCAGTCAACATTAGATAAGAAATATTATAATTATTATTACTGTCGTATTTTTTATTGAATTAGTTTGTTAGATGTTCCGTCATAATTAATTGCTTTATTGGCAGCATCTACTGCCTTCAGTTATGCAACGCTAACATTATTTGGGAATTATTATAAAATTATAAAATTTACTATAGACAAATTCTTGCAACAAATTCATCATAAAATTAATAGTATGCCAACTTACACAACCTGTGTGTCTGCTGCTCTATGCGTTTTTTGGTGAAAGGCAGAGAAAATTAGTATCCGTTTTTTGTAAACATGCTGTATAATAATCTCAATCAAGAGTNTTTTTTGGTGAAAGGCAGAGAAAATTAGTATCCGTTTTTTGTAAACATGCTGTATAATAATCTCAATCAAGAGTTTTTTCACTAGTGATTCAACACAGATGTCGTGATTTTACTACAAGAGTAAGGAATTTGAGGAGCCTTATTATATTTTTTTTACTTAGGAAAATTTTTTTAAAGTTTTTTTTTTTTATGAATTGAAATTGATTTTTAGGTTTTTAAATCGAATTTTAAAAATTTTGTTATGTGTAGTATTATTTTTAGGTTAAATTTAAGATTTTTTTTTAAATTTGATTTGATTTGGTTTGATTTGATTTGATCATGATGAGAATTGACGATTTATGGTATAATTTAATTAGTCCATGAGTTATCTATCAAGTGCGTGTATTTATTTAGTAAACATACTTGCAAAAGGTTAAATGAAAATCTAGGCTGGTTATAAATTCATAAAAGTATGGATGTTGAGAGAATTTAGCCAATAATGTTTTGATTCAATGTTATCTAGTAAATTGTAAATTGTTGAGTTAATATGTTCTTAGAAGCAAAAAATATTTCCTTTAGAATAATAACCAAAATAATTCAGTGGAATTAAAATTTTGTATTTATTTTAGTTGTAACTTGTATACTATTTGTTTTATTTTGGTAACGCACTTTTTTTTTTCTTTTTTTTTTTTTTCAATTTTTTTTTAAAGTTAAATTTAAATTTAACAGATCTAGATCATGTCTCATTTTCTAATAAAGTTAATGTAATAATTCTTAAACGTTTATACAGTTTGGTGAAAATTTATGGCCGCGCTTTATTTTTGTTGAAAAATGGAGTTTTTAACGATTTGTATAATCCATTTAAACTTAAAGAAATAATTGTTAAAAATTGCATTTTTTTAACAAATATAAAGCGCGGTCATAAATTTTTACCAAACTGTACTTTACAATTTTATTGTAGTGTCTCAAAATTATGTTCGAAAACAACTTGATTTTCAATAAATCATAACTTTTAATTTTAACCTTTTGATTCTAGAGACCTTATTGTACCTTGTTATTCTGTTACTTGCTACTAGTGTTGCCCCGATTCGGCTAAAATTTGAATCGGCCGATGCAATAGACTATTGAATCGGTCGCCACTGATGCATCGGTTGATTTTTTCTACTCGAAAAACTGTTTTTTTAATTGATTTTGGTTGATATTATGGTAAATTTTAAGCAAACTTTAAGCAAACTTTAGAATAAATTAAATTTTCTTTTTTTGAATCGGCAACTGCATCGGCCAACTGGGCAATTGAACTTTTATGTCGATGGCAATGCGACGAGACGATCGCATCACCGGGCCGATGCATCGGCCAACTGGGCAATTGAACTTTTATGTCGATGACAATGCGACGAGACGATCGCATCACCGGGCCGATGCATCGGCCAACTGGGCAATTGAACTTTTATGTCGATGGCAATGCGACGAGACGATCGCATCACCGGGCCGATGCATCGGCCAACTGGGCAATTGAACTTTTATGTCGATGACAATGCGACGAGACGATCGCATCACCGGGCCGATGCATCGGCCCGGCTTCAATGGTTTTTTTTTTACTTTTCATAAAATTTTACTTTTAAAATACTTTCCAATGTTTTTTTTTTTTATTTATATCATTTAATCAAAAAAAATTCGATAGGAAAATAAGTTTGATATGAGTATAAAATATGGAGATTTTCTAGTAAAGAGCACGGCTCAAAAGTAACTTCCATCTGTTTTATAAATTTGTCCAGCACTGTAGTTTTTTGATAAAAAAAGATGCTGTTGGTTTATTTGATATTTTCTACTAAAACACTAAAGAGAAATATTTTTCACTTTAGAATATAATAAAAATTGTAACGGAACGTTAGAGTGAGAATTGTTTGCATATCTAGCAACATCAGGTTGGTAGAGGTCAAAGTATAATTTCTACGTCATTTAATCTGTTTTTGTACTGGTTAAGTAGATTGATAATTCCTGAAGTTATTAGCTCTCACTTGAAACCCGGGACTGAGAATACATATCACTACTGTACATGTAGAACGGAATACGTGTAATTTCTAGTTAACTCCATGTGTTGTTAGTTAGTAGTTTTAGTTTATAGATTTTTTTTTGTGTGTGTGTGTCAATTCTTTTGTTCTGGAAAGAAAATTGAGAAGGAATTAATAATATTTCTTAAGATACGAAGAAGGTAAAGTGTGTAAGTATAATATAAAATTTGTAATTTTCCATAAGTAGTTAGGTAAGGATTGTTGATGATTATTTATTATTGTCCAGTGAGTGATTAGGTGTTAGATTAGTAAGGTTGTAGTACAGAATGATCTATTATAATAGACACAAGTGTTTAATTTCAATGATTTTTCTTTTTTTTTTCTTTCTTTTCAGTGCCTGAGTGACTTGTGTGATTTGAGGAGACTTTAATAATTTTTGTAAATAAAGCTTCCAAAGAATGATGTTATTCTAAAAGGAAAGAGATTGACATGGACTACTTGTGGAAACATCATAAAAATTTAAAAACTCATCATGGAATATATGTATAGTCACCATAATCCTTGGCCACTTCATTCTGATCAAGGAATGGTCAGCAGTGTGGCAGTACCAACTACAACATCATCTGCGACGACGCTAACTTCTCTTTTACGTTCCTCAACTACTACGAATCTCAGCGGAATGGATCGATTTGTCACGCTCAAACGTAAGAATTTAAAGTGACAGACACTAATAATCATTCTGAAAGTTTGATTTTTGTGTACAATTTCAAAAATTATGCTATTTTTGATAAGTAGTGTAATGAATGTGTGAAGCAGTGCATATAGTGCGTTTTATATACTTTTTTTTGAAAGGGTTTTTGGGTAATTTGGTTCAATTGGGTTGTTTTGAGGGTAATGTTGATAGGGTTTGGATTTGGAAATTTAATTTTTAATTTTAATTTTAACTTTAATTTTAATTTTAATTTTAATTGGAAATTTAATTTTAACAGTGGAAATGTCAGGGTTAAAAAAAAAAAAAAAAATTTTTTTTAACCCCGACAAAAAAAAATTTTTTTTAACCCTGACATTTCCACTGTGTGTAATTTACATACAGTGGTAATGTGAGGGTTAATTTTTTTTTTTTTTTTTTTTTTTTTGTAACAAAATTTANGGTTTGGATTTGGAAATTTAATTTTTAATTTTAATTTTAACTTTAATTTTAATTTTAATTTTAATTGGAAATTTTATTTTAACAGTGGAAATGTTAGGGTTAAAAAAAAAAAAAAAATTTTTTTTAACCCTGACAAATTTTTTTTTTAACCCTGACATTTCCACTGTGTGAAATGTACATACAGTGGTAATGTGAGGGTTAAATTTTTTTTTTTTTTTTGTAACAAAATTTACAATATTGTGCGATTTTGGGTTGAAAATGTCTGAAAGAGATACTAAAATATTTTTATTTTTTTTATAAAGTATTATTAATTTCGGTAGATTTGAAAATTAAATAATTTTAAAAATGACAGTGTTGTATATAAAGTGTTTCCATATTTTCTATTCTAAGGTAGTGTGGGTTGTATTTTAATACAATTTTATAAGTTTGAGATGGTGGTGTTAATTGATGGTAATTAAATTAAGTAGTGGTGTGATGATGGTAAATTTGTAGGGTATTTTGATTTATGAATTCTAGTGGTATTATAACATCTTGTAGTCTCTTGTGTAATAAAAATTACTAGTAAGACTAAGACTAAGATTATTTTCTTTTCTTACAATGAATATTTTTACGTATTAGAATTGTTACTATTTTTGGTTAGGTTTGAGTTAATTTAGGAAATATTAGACGAGGATTGGTTGAATAGAAGTTATGAAGTTTCTCACCTTGATAAATATTAATGAACTTTTTTTTTTCTTTTTTTTTTTTTTATTTAGATATGATGATGCTCTAGAGAGTCGCATCATTATCAGCGTCTGATATTCAGACCTCGGTGAATTAAATTAAAAAAAANATGATGATGCTCTAGAGAGTCGCATCATTATCAGCGTCTGATATTCAGACCTCGGTGAATTAAATTAAAAAAAAATTTTTTTTTTCATTTTATGAAATTTTTAGAATTTTTTTTTTCATTTTATGAAATTTTTAGAAATTTTTTTTTCATTTTATGAAACTTTTAGAAAATTTTTTTTCATTTTATGAAATTTTTAGAAAAATTTTTTACAATTTTTTTTAATTTTTTACGAATATTTTTTATTTGAAAACAAATTAAGTGGTAAATCAATTCCCAAGTTGTACGAATTTCTCTTTTGGAGGTTTTGTAGANATGATGATGCTCTAGAGAGTCGCATCATTATCAGCGTCTGATATTCAGACCTCGGTGAATTAAATTAAAAAAAATTTTTTTTTTCATTTTATGAAATTTTTAGAAATTTTTTTTTCATTTTATGAAATTTTTAGAATTTTTTTTTTCATTTTATGAAACTTTTAGAAAATTTTTTTTCATTTTATGAAATTTTTAGAAAAATTTTTTATAATTTTTTTTAATTTTTTACGAATATTTATTTATTTGAAAACAAATTAAGTGGTAAATCAATTCCCAAGTTGTACGAATTTCTCTTTTGGAGGTTTTGTAGAGTTAACTATGGCGATAAAAATTTAGTGTTGATGGAGACTATAGGGTTAAAAAAATTNAGTTAACTATGGCGATAAAAATTTAGTGTTGATGGAGACTATAGGGTTAAAAAAATTTAGTGTTGATGGAGACTATAGGGTTAAAAAAATTTAGTGTTGATGGAGACTATAGGGTTAAAAAAATTTAGTGTTGATGGAGACTATAGGGTTAAAAAAATTAGTGTTGATGGAGACTAGGGTTAAAAAAATTTAGTGTTGATGGAGACTATAGGGTTAAAAAAATTTTGTGTTGATGGAGACTATAGGGTTAAAAAAATTTAGTGTTGATGGAGACTATAGGGTTAAAAAAAAAATTTTTTTTTTCCGATCTCTGTTGAGTTGTATAGTAATTGAAAGGTATTTGACTTAGGAGAGTAAAGCAGAGCTAATGGACTCTAATTTCTAAGTATCAGTTGTAGCTAACTGCGAAAGTAGTTAGAATGATGGTTAGTCTTATTGAATTAGTTGTACCTGAGAAAGGTGAGATAGGCTTAATTGTTATTATAATACCTTACCTAATCATTCTAATAACTCTTTTTCCTATAACTTTTGAAAGAAAGAAACTACTAGCTCTACAGGTGAGAGACAAAAATGACGTCTATTACTGATTGGTTGTGGTAGTCTGGGCTCAGAGCCAATAGAAATTACGATTAAATTTACTCTACTACCTCAGACGGTGGTATTGTAAAGTTTTTCTTGATACATCTACCTCAATAATCCGCATAATGGTAAGGCTAATTTTTTGACCTTCAACTCTTTTCAAGGTCAACTAGGTCATTTCTATGGAGTAGGAGTATAATTATCCCTCAACAAATTCAAATATTTAGTCTCTAGAGTGTTAAATTTAAAATTTTATAACGTTTATTTTAAGTTTTTTTTTTTTTTTTTTTTTTTTTTTTATTGGAAATATTGGAAATGGTGGGCTTATAATCGATTTCAAATTTTCATAAAGTTTGTACAAATTTTTTAAATTTTTTTTCTATTGGTTAGTTTAGCAAGGTTTGTATAAAGAATTTTGAAAAATTTTATTTGATAAGGTTAGTCGTCAACAACTCAACTTATTTTAAAAATAATTTGATTTCTTTTAAAAATTTCAATTTTATAAAATTTATAAAAATTTATAAAAATTTATAAAAATTTGGTACAATTTATAGAAATTGATCCCATACAGACAGATTTGTCACTTTCAATAATGGTGGATGACCATTTTTTGAAGTTTATGTCCGTTATAAACTCGCTGGATTCATAAATTTAAGCAAGACTTGAGAATAGTAAACTTTTAGGAAATTTCCCGTTTTCACAACGGAAGAATTTAAATTTCATTAAAATTTTTTTTTTAAGTTTAGAAATTTAGTACCTAAACAAGAAAAAATCTAGACTTAACTAATTTTTTATTATTAATATTTTAGAAAATTATTATTAGACTTGACCCATTTGACAGGTTTAGTTTTTCCTTTATAAAAATAAATTCTATAACTTTTATAAACTTTACAATTATTATGTATATGTATACTATGCACTTTGCGCGTATATACTTGCCATAAAGGTTTACAAAAATTATAAAATTTTAAAACTTTTTGTTAAATTAGACCAATTTGAGTTTTGATTCTNTTTATTATTAATATTTTAGAAAATTATTATTAGACTTGACCCATTTGACAGGTTTAGTTTTTCCTTTATAAAAAAAAATTCTATAACTTTTATAAACTTTACAATTATTATGTATATGTATACTATGCACTTTGCGCGTATATACTCGCCATAAAGGTTTACAAAAATTATAAAATTTTAAAACTTTTTGTTAAATTAGACCAATTTGAGTTTTGATTCTNCGCCATAAAGGTTTACAAAAATTATAAAATTTTAAAACTTTTTGTTAAATTAGACCAATTTGAGTTTTGATTCTACAAGGTGATTTCAGAAACTTTGTTAAAGTTTTTGAAATTCGAAAATTATTTTTGACGAAATTGAAAATTTTTTAATGTTTCAATTCAGAAATTTTTACCATTGTTTATAAAGGAGTTTTATAACTACATAAACTTCATAATTGACCATGTGGACTATTCAGAGTGAGACTAATTGTACTTATAATCTAGACAAACTCTATAAACTTTATAAAGTTTGAAAACAGCTGAAACTACTTATAATTTTTTATAACAACGTTTCTAAATTATTTACTTGATTGGTATCATATGACAAAGTGACGTAAGTTTTACTCTATAAAATCCATAACTTTTATAAACTTTACAATTGATTATAAACGAAAAGTGTCTATTATCTACATAATCTATAAAATTTCTATCAATTCATACTAATTTTTATCATAATCTGTAAATAATCAATGAATTAAACAATAATTATTATTATTTAAGACACTTAAAAAATTTTTAGAGTAAAATTATAACGNAAATAATCAATGAATTAAACAATAATTATTATTATTTAAGACACTTAAAAAATTTTTAGAGTAAAATTATAACGAAGTAATACTAAATTTTCATTAAAATACTTATTCTGATAGATAACTGATATTTTATTTGGTTTGACTTTAGAGTNTTAACTTACTTACCTTTCCCTAAGTCACATTCAATTATTAATTAACTCTACCTCTGACGCTACCCACCCCCACACGCAGTAATACTAAATTTTCATTAAAATACTTATTCTGATAGATAACTGATATTTTATTTGGTTTGACTTTAGAGTTAAATTTTTATAATCTTTAGATAATACCATAGCAAAAATCTCACATTTACTAGATATTAGCTCTCTGTCTCTGTCCTGATTGGCCAGCTGGTATATAATTGAGGCCAGATGCCATTGCCCTCTATACTAAAAATTTTCAGGAAGAATAATAATATGTCAAGAAAATTCAATGAGATTGAGATTAGTAATAAAATATGAATATTCTGATTGTTAAATCTGATTGGCTGAGTTTGGAATTAAAATTTGGACTATTCAAATCTTATTGGTATAGAATATGTTGAGAAAATTCAAAATTTTGAATTTTGAATTTTGAATTTTGAATTTTGAATTTTGAATTTTGAATTTTGAATTTTGAATTTTGAATTTTGAATTTTGAATTTTGAATTTTGAATTTTGAATTTTGAATTTTGAATTTTGAATTTTGAATTTTGAATTTTGAATTTTGAATTTTGAATTTTGAATTTTGAATTTTGAATTTTGAATTTTGAATTTTGAATTTTGAATTTTGAATTTTGAATTTTGAATTTTGAATTTTGAATTTTGAATTTTGAATTTTGAATTTTGAATTTTGAATTTTCTCAAGAAATCCATTTTTTATTGAAAGAATTGATAGTGTTTGAAAATTTATTTTAAATTGTAATTGATTTTGAAAAAATGGTTCATTTACACACTATATTATGTATATTGTATACCCTAAACTCTCAATTAGCTATAGAACATAAAAATCTCATTTTAATTTTGAACATCTTAACTTATGAATTACGTAATGAGTTTTTTTTTAAATTATTATTATTATTATTCCACAGAAGTGTCTGCTCCTGCTATTGGCTCTTTTAATGGTAATAATCTTTCAATACAAAATTTTTGTTCGGGGAAAAAAAAAGTTGGGTTGTTTTGTAGAAAAGTTAAATCCAGCATCCAAAAGTTAGTAGTTGAAAATGTATCTTTTTACCACTTCTACTTCTACTGCACTGGATAGGTTTTTTTTTGTCTTTTGGTTTTAGTGGTTTGAGATAAGTATTATGAAATGGATAATAGAGTTGTTGAAAGTTAGTTCCAGTCGGTAGTCGTTGAGAAGAAGTTCTACTGTAAAGATCTCTTAACTTTTCTTTTTTTGAGTTGACCAATCAGAAATCTTACGTCAGTTACCCACCCACCAATTCGGAGTAAAGAGTATCACGGTGAAAAAAAGAAGAAGAAATTATTACTACTGTTGTCTCAAGTATTAACTGTCGGGAGTGTGAAAGAATTAAATTATTAAAAAAAAACATTGAATTTTTGACTATCTTCTGATTGGTGGATTAATCTCTGGATTAATCTCTCCTCTGTGATTNACTGTTGTCTCAAGTATTAACTGTCGGGAGTGTGAAAGAATTAAATTATTAAAAAAAAAAACATTGAATTTTTGACTATCTTCTGATTGGTGGATTAATCTCTGGATTAATCTCTCCTCTGTGATTGGTGGGTTTGGGTGTGAATATTTTGTTATTTTAAAGTTATTTCTCTGTGAATGCCTGTCCTAGGGCCGGGTTGAAGTGATGAGGGTAGGAAGTATCACACGGAAGTACTGTGGCAGTGGGAAATCCTACGTGCTCATGAATTGTTGCAAAGAGATTGAATTATTTCGTCAATTTGCTGCTGAGACTGTTGACTGAAGAGAAGTGTAGTGAACGGTGAAACCGGATTGGTTGCCGCCATCAGCGATTCAAACTGAACGTCCAGCCCCAAAAAAGATTTGAAAAAAAATTTTTTTTTTTTTTTGAAATTTTTTTTTTTGAAAACTAAGGATTTTTTTTTGAAGAAGAAATAGAGTCAAAAGAAAATCTTCAGATTGACCTTGACCTTGTTGTCTTTTGAACGCTAGCGGTGAAGGTTTATAGAGACGAAGAGGTTAAAGGTCAAGTGAAGAGTTTGAGTGGTGATTCTGATGATGATGATGGAAGACTATCGTGTTGGGTTTCACCAACTTTTAGCCAACATGACGCATTATAGTAAGTTAATATATTGCGCAGGCGCAGTTATTGTAACTTTTTTTTTTTTTTTTTTTTTTAGTTTAAACGCGTTTTTTTTAACAAGGGTTTAATATAAAAATTTGATTGGAATTAGTAATAATTATCAGTAATAATTGAATAGTTAAAACAAATTTTTTTTTTTGTAAATTGTTCGCGCAAAAAAAAAAGTTTGCGCAAAAGGAGTTTGCGCGAAGGAATCTTTTAGGGGGATATTGCGTAAAAATGATGGAGGGAATTTTGAACTTTGTTACACATGTTGTATTATTATAAACATGTTGTAACATGAGATAATAAATAACAAGGCAAAAATACTTTGTCCCTAACTTATTACAGGATAAAGTTAACCTTGTTTTTTTTTTGACTTTAGAACCTTGGACTTTCGGTATTTACATTGTGTATAGTATAAATTAGGTTTAAAATTTTTGAGAAAATGGAACTTTTTTTTTTTTTTTTTTTTTTTTAATCTTGGATAGTAGAAACTGGATCATAAAAGTTCATTTCTTTTGGTTAAAAATTTAAATTCATAGTTATGATTTTTTTAAAATTAGACTCAAGTATATAGACTAAAATTGATTGATCCTTCAAACTTAATAGTAATAGTCTTAATATCTAATATTTTTTTTTCGACCTTTAAAATGGAAATGAGTAAGTAATGGATTTTTTTTTTCGTTTGTTAAGCAGAAATCACCTCGTTTGCATCCTAATTTGCCGATCACGTGAGAACAGTATTCTAAAGTTCTGCTGCCATTGGTTGCCTAATCTGTCTTTTGTCTCAGCACTTTTAAGATTTCTTTTTGTTATTGTTTCTAATTCTACGCCAGTCTCATCGTCGTCGTAAAAGTATTATTGGGAATTTCCAGTAAGATCAAGTCCTTGCCATGAAATGAGATTAGTTGTCTGTTTGTAGTGATTTTCCAATGGGAGTTACTTTAGAGACTTTATCTCGTCTCTCATTGGTTCCATACTTTGACCTCGGTTTCAAATCAGAGATTAGACAGTTATTCTCATTGGTTGTAGTTGTAGTTGTAGTTATAGTTATAGTTATAGTTATAGTTATAGGGAACAGAAAGGGGAACAGAGTTGAATGGACCGTAAAGGGACTCTGGACTTTTAAAATTAACCTTATTACTCATTTTTTCTTAAGTGAAGGGAGGTTTTTTTTTAAATATTATTTCCTAAAATTAGGAAAGGTTATTTAAGCTATATAGTCAAAATTTTTAGTTATAATTTTTTTTTTTTTTTTTTTGGAAAGACTAAAAATAAAATAATTTTATAGACAGTTTTTACTATGTAGTTAGCCTCAATAGTAATAGTTAGATTTAAAAAAATTTTTTTTTTTTTTAAGTTGTGGTGATGATATATTTGACATTTTGACCTATTTATTATTATTATTATTATTATTATAGGAAGCATGAGTTCCTCAGAAGTTCGAATGACTCCTCGTCCAGCTAAGACGCCTGCGTGGTCTGTTCCTCCGTTGATCTCGAGTCCTATGGATGACCCTTCGTCCTGCTCAGACAACGCCTCTGACAATTCTGACAAAATTGAGAATATTTGTCATAATACATCTGGTTCTACGCATGTGAAGAATCGTAAAAGAAAAATGGGTAACAATGGGAATGGATTTTCAGAATCAACGGTCAAGCATGATATACATTGCAACAATACTAACGCACAACAACAAGGTATTTGAATTTAAAAAAAAAAAATTTTTTTTTTTGGTCTAAATTTTGAATTTTTTTTAATTATAGGAAGCCTTTGGGCTGAAGCGGAGAGTTTAGCTGCAGATTTTGATGGTTCATTATCAGGACTTGGTGGTGAAATTTCAACAACTTCATATGNATTTTTTTTTTTGGTCTAAATTTTGAATTTTTTTTAATTACAGGAAGCCTTTGGGCTGAAGCGGAGAGTTTAGCTGCAGATTTTGATGGTTCATTATCAGGACTTGGTGGTGAAATTTCAACAACTTCATATGACATGTCTGAAGCCTTGCTTGCTCTTCCATCATTATACCACCATAGGGGTGGTAATCTCTCTGGTACTCAAAACAACGCCACTGTTCAGTAAGATACTGTGTAAATTTATTAGTTTTAATAATTACCACTCAGGGATCATGGAGATTTTCTAATTTTGGACTTAATTGAAAGAAATGGGAGGAGTTTGTGAGTTAATTGGTTGGATTTAATGGTTCTCTTGAGGGTCAGACGTCTGGATAGATGACTTGAGCCGAATTTTTTTTTTTTTTTTTTTTTTTTTAGAATTGGGACGAATAATTTTTACTCTGGTGAAGTTGATTATGTAGTTTAGGGAAGAGGGAGCTAATAGGATTATTCTAAAATTTGTTGGTTGACCTTGACCTTTTTAGGGGTTATATGAACATGAAGGAGGCTGGCCTTACTCCGTTGGCGGCTGCGCATTTACATGGAGGCTCCTCTGTGTCACTCCCAGGGGATTTTCATTTCGACACTCATCCCCATTCGACATCCCCTGTTGGCGGGAACTCAGGGAGCAGTGGAGGGGCAGGGCCAAACATTCCTTCAGGACTTGACTGTGAGCGGAGGTACGAAAAATGAGGGATTTTTTTTTCTTGTAATATTTAGGATTAAATTTTTTTGGAAAAATCAAAAAAATTTAAAAAAATTTATTTTTTTTTAATTTTTTTTTGGGCGGGTTTTGTGGGTTTGAGGATAGAAGGTATTTTTTCAAAATCAAAAATATTGAATTATGTAATAAAGCATGCTCATTAGTTGGCCGGTCCTAATTATAAGTGTAAGATTCAAGATATTTTCAAAAAATATAAGTATAAGACTGAAATTTTTATCTTTTTTTTTTATATTCTTTCGTTTAGATTCCAGTACGTTTTGGNAATTTTTTTTTTCTTGTAATATTTAGGATTAAAATTTTTTGGAAAAATCAAAAAAATTTAAAAAAATTTATTTTTTTTTAATTTTTTTTTGGGCGCGTTTTGTGGGTTTGAGGATAGAAGGTATTTTTTCAAAATCAAAAATATTGAATTATGTAATAAAGCATGCTCAATAGTTGGCCGGTCCTAATTATAAGTGTAAGATTCAAGATATTTTCAAAAAATATGAGTATAAGACTGAAATTTTTATCTTTTTTTTATATTCTTTCGTTTAGATTCCAGTACGTTTTGGCAGCAGCGACATCTATCGCAACAAAAGTAAATGAAGAAACACTTACGTACCTGAATCAAGGACAACCTTATGAGATTAAGCTTAAAAAGTTGGGAGAATTGACTGCATATAGAGGTGTGGTCTTTCGATCTGTTGTACGTCTTTGTTTCCACGATAGACGTCTTCAATTTTCAGAAAGAGAGCAAATTTCCCAATGGGAAGACTCACATCTCAATGATAGAATACTTCAAGTTGACCTTCCACTGTGTAAGATTTAAAAAAAAACGGTATAGCTTTAGAAGTTATTAAAAAGTTCTTAATTTTTTGTTTTGTTTGTATTTTTTTTTTGTAGCTTACGGAGTGACGATGTTACCCAATCAGAATGACATTCACACTAATACGGTTTCATTTCTCTGGGAACCACTCAAGGAGGTTGGACTCTATGTCAAGGTAATAAATAAAGTTGCTAGAGAAATTTTTTTTTTTACAAAAGTTGAAAAAAAAAAATTAAAAAAAAAATTTTTTTTTGAGGTAATTTTGATTTTAATTTTAATATAAAATTTGTATAAAATAAAAAATTTTTTTTTTTTTTTTGTTTTTTTTTTTTTTGTTTTAGGTCAACTGTATCAGTACGGAATTCACACCGAAGAAACATGGTGGAGAGAAAGGTGTACCATTTCGAATGATGATTGAAACTTTCTCACATCCTGACAATGTTCGTCTTCATGCATCAGCATGTCAGGTGAAAGTTTTTAAATTAAAAGGTGCGGATCGAAAGCATAAGCAAGATCGAGAGAAAATTTTAAAGAAAACACCAGGAGAACAGTCAAAACTCCAACCCTCATATGACTGCACTGTACTCAGCGATGTAAGTAAAAATTATTAAACATCATCGTGTATATGGGGTACAATGAGAACTTTTTTTTTTTATAGATTTCTTTAGAATCTCTTGATTCTCCACCACCTGCTGTTCAGAATGGTCAGAGTCATGTTTCTCCATCGTATCCGTCTGATCATGGTGGAACGGGAGGAGAGTCACCAGAAAGTGGGAATGGACACTCTGCGATTGGTTCTTCTTCTTCTACCATATCAAACTATTATAACTATTTCTCTGCCCATTTTTCACCTGAATCTGTGAGAAGATGGTTAGTTAAGAACAGGTAAGGTATAACAAAAAAAATTTTTTTTTTTTTTTTGGTAATTTTGAGTTTGACCCACTTGGTTTAGCATTATGGGTTGGTGTGCGAAGTATGATTAAAAAAAATTGTTACCTGAAATAAATTTTTGAATATTCTGTTTTGATTTTTTTTTTTTTTTTTTTTTTCAATTTCACTTGGTTTTATTTTCCTAATGCAAATATAAAAAATATTCTGGNATTGTTACCTGAAATAAATTTTTGAATATTCTGTTTTGATTTTTTTTTTTTTTTTTTTTTCAATTTCACTTGGTTTTATTTTCCTAATGCAAATATAAAAAATATTCTGGTTTGATTGTTTTAGATTTAGCGCCTCAAAGACATTGTGGGATTACAGTGGACTCGACCTTCTGCGCTTGAGCAAAGAAGAATTGATTGAGATGTGTGGACTAGCTGAAGGGATTAGACTCTACAATGCACTCCACTACAAAATAACTTTTTATGTTACGCTCACGAACCATCACGTAAATGGAATGAAATAATGAATTTATATAGTTCTTGACACTCATTGGTTGTCTAAAAATTAAGACTCAGCATCAAAAAATAATAAAATTTAAAATTTTTAGGACTCTGTTACGGAGATTTGTGAAGATCGGCAGACAATTTTTCATCCTGTTTGTCTCTCATCTCCATCCATTCCTGAATTGACATCAGTGTTAGGCTCGCTCTTTCAATCGAATGTCCATCTTGATCCTGTCCCAGTTGAGCGGCTCTTCCTCTCTGTCCATGGTCCTTCGAATAATCGCCTCCGTGTCCTCCTTACTGAACAACTACTCTCAACTCTCAAGGATCAGACCCCTTTCCGAGCAGCAAAAAACGGAACAGAAGCATCATTAGAAGTTCTAGAATAATTTTTTTAGTCACATAGCACTATTTGGATAGCACGTGGAAGATATTCATGTAGGCTCTGTCATGGTGGATTTTTTTTTTATAAGAAATGTATAGGACGTTTGACATAAAATTTTAAGCTGGATTCATACTTTACCCTGATCTCATCAAAGAGAGTGTAAAAATTTATAATGTAAAAAAAAAAAAATTTTTTTTTTCGCAAATTGTGTAAATTTTGCTACTAATCTTAAGTTGTGTGAAAATGTTAACTCAACTTGTGTACAGTTTCACTCAGCTTGTGTAAAATTTTTACACTCCTTACTTGTGTAAAAATTTTATACAATTTGTAAAAAAAAAAATTTTTTTTTTACACAATTTGTAAAAAAAATTTTTTTACAGCTATTGTGAAAGGATTTTATTTTTGTAAAATTTTTACACAAAGTGTGTAAAATCTTTACACATGTGGCGTAAAAATTTACACGTGGGAAAGTTTTTTGGATTTTAATTTTTTTTTTCCTGTATGCATAATCTTCAAGACATTTTAACACTGACGTAAATGAAAAGAAATTTTACTTGCTAATGACGTCTAAAGTTAAAAAATATTGATTTTAATTTTTATTATAATTTTTTGTTAAATTGCACAAAAAAAAATTGATAAGTTTTCTTATAAGTTTTTGCTAAATTGTACCAAACTAAATACATAAGATGAAGTCTTGTTGACATTCCAAAATTAGTCAATAGACAAATAACACTTTCACAACCATTTTCTAAAAAGTGTTTATTAACAAAGAAAAATGAAGGATTTAAATGTGCAATTGCTATAGCTCATCGTTGCATATCGCGCTGTTTTGATTAGTCAGTTAAAAAAAAAATTTTTTTTTCTAGTCATAGTTCTAACTAGTTGATAGTTTGGAAATTAGTGTTGAAATTTTTGGATGCTTTCAGCTCAACAAATTTATTCCAAACTTCACAAAAGCCTTCGAATGTGCTAAAATGTTTGTATTTCACTGTGGTTCAAAATGTACCTCGAAATTATCTGCTTATGTCAATTTTATGAAAATACATATTTTTGAACTAAATATGATGTAACTAAATTAAAACTCAGGAGGATGTGAACAGAAGTACCTAGAAAAAATGTAAGGACCAATCAAATCAATGGAACCGTCTCTGTACAAAAAAAAATTTAAACTATTATTGATACAGTGGTGCATTATAACGGATGTATACGTACTTTTTAGCTGGGGAAATTATAAGAACGAAATATAATGCAAAGTTTTGTGATTCTGCTCCTGCGCCCACGTTATCTTGTAAAATAATTCTTAAGTTGTTCGTATTAAGTTCAAATGGTTATCTTTTTATTATTAAGTTTATTAAATTTAATTAGAAATTGTATGTATATGTTATTGTTTCCGCTCCCCGATGCTCTTTTTTTTTTAAACTACGAGAAATGGAAAAGAGGAGGAGTTGAACTCGTCTTGTTTTTCTATTGGACGAGAAAGGNTGAATTAGAAATTGTATGTATATGTTATTGTTTCCGCTCCCCGATGCTCTTTTTTTTTAAACTACGAGAAATGGAAAAGAGGAGGAGTTGAACTCGTCTTGTTTTTCTATTGGACGAGAAAGGAAATGTAGTTACTGCGCATGCTGGTTAATACGTAGACTATACGTTTCCTATCGTCTTTATTTCTGTAGTTGATATAAATTATAATATTAGGTAATATTTACAAGAATGGGATTTTAGGTTTTTAAGTTGCAATTTGCCCCGGGGAGAAAGGGGGGGGGGGGGTAAAATCTAAAATGTGTCAATGCAAAAGTCTGTTCAAATTTACTGTGAATAAATATTGTTTTTTTTTTTCATTATGTCTTGATATTATGTTGTTATTTTGATTTTGAAAATTAATTGTTGTTAGTGATATAATTTGAGTTTATAATTAGTAAATTTGAAAATGTTAAAATAATGTTTAGTGAATATAATTTTAATTTCAACGTAAGTAATTAATATGGGAGGTTTGTGTACTGCTGAAGATGTTTTGGGATAGGTGTTTTGTGAGCCAATAGGAACTCGGCTAAGGGATGACGAGTGGGAAGTGGTTTTGGCCCTTCAAGTTTCATTTTGAGAGCATCTGGATTGAGACATGCTGCATTTTCTGATATGACGGACCAAACTTTGAAGCAAGTGCCGCTGTAAGGGTCCCGAGGAACAAAAACTTCATGTTGACCGCAGACCTAGAAAAAAAAATTCATATTTTTTTTCAAATAATTTTCAAATTTTTGGACGAGATTTGTAGGGTTGGAGCTAGAGACTCAATTTTAAGGTTCGAGGTTCGGACTTTTCTCGCAAAAGTTGGAACTTTTCTTGCAAAAGTTCAAACTTTTCTCGAAAAAGTTCAGACTTTTCTTGAAAAAGTTCAAACTTTTCTCGAAAAAGTTCAGACTTTTCTCGCAAAAGTTCAAACTTTTCTCGTAAAAGTTCAAACTTTTCTCGTAAATGTTCAAACTTTTTTGTTTCTAGAATTGAGCTTTCCTAGCACCTACCTCACGACCAGGGGAAACGTTTATATTAACAAAATTGTGATATAAAGTTCGAAAGTTTCTATAGTTATGTATAATTATTCTTTCATTTTATTTTCATAATTGAAATTTTAAATCAGTTGAATGCTGTTTCATTGCTTGAAAAAGCACACTAATGCGCATGGATCTAAAAATTTCACAAAATTATCTAAACTCAGCTCACAACAAATTAGTGTGGGACTTTTTGAAAGCATTAAAGAAACTCAACATGTGATTTATAAGGTTTCTGGATGTATAATTAGTTTGAAAAACAGTATAACGTCTTTATTCTAGAGTACATCTGTAAAAAGTTGTTTCAAGATTAAATGACAAAACTTTAAAAATGAGTTTTGCTTCTCATGCTCACTCTTTGAATTGGAAGTAAAAAGTGGTAACTATGATAGTTGGAATAAAATTTGATTATTGAGTTTATAAAATCTAGGTTTGATGCTTGATTTCTATATTTTAAAAAGTTCGAGTTCAAAGGTTCAAACCTTCAATTCGAACCTACATCCATATGTTCGAAAAGTTTGATGTTTGAACCTTACGGATTTCTTTCGAACTCTTATGCTCCGGATTCGTCTCTTTTATGTCACAATATTGAAAAATGTATAACCATTTAGGATATTGGTTAAAAATGTGCGAAATTAGAGAAGGAAAAAGCACAAACAACAAATAACATTTGAAATAATTCAAAAAAAATTTTTTTGAAATAATTCAAAAAATTTTTTTTTTAAATTTAGCAACCTTACGGTTAAATGCGCGATGCGGAATATGTCACATGTCCAGTAAAGTTGACAGTCGCAATTGTGAGGGAGAAGGATTGTTCCATTACACGGCGCAGCATCTTCTGGCGGCAAATTCAAAGATTGTCCTGGTTGAGCTGAATCTTGTGAGTTTTCCCCAGAACCTTCCCACTCATTATTTTCGAATTTTGCGCAACTCTGGGTCCTAAAATGGTGTACTTTAGGACATATTGGAGGTATGGCACAAGAATCTGCGCAACCACAAGCAGAATAATTCGGATTGTGTGGACCAGCAGTAGTGGGAAAGTCGCACACTCCAGAAGGCGTCTCGTAGTGGAATACCAAAGGATCTGGACATACCTAAAATAAACAATTTTGAAAAATAAATTTTTTATAAGAACGAAAAATTTATTTTTTAATCAAAACGAAAATTACGATTTTCAATTTTCAAATTTTTAAGCCCTTTGCAAAAGTTACCTAAAATCCTGACGACTTTATGAAAAATCAGCGCGAAATTAGCGAAATTAGCGCTAAATTATACTTTTATTAAATTAAAAACCTTTATGTCAATGATAACAAAAATTTCAAGATCTTAATTTAATTCAAAAAATTTTTGAATCAAAAATTTATACCAAAACAAAAACTAATTTTCTAATAGCGCTTAAAAATTTAGCTTCTTTCATAAAGTTCATAATGAAGTTTTTTTTTATATGTTCATACTTTTGGAATTGGCCATCCATTGGCACATTCGTAAAAGACCTGTGGCCAACATAAGTCAGGAAAAAATGTCCCAAATCCACAAGGCCTGTCATCAGAGTTGTTACAATCCGGTCGAGTATTACATCCTATGCAAATGGAACAAAAAATTTATTAAAAATTTACAAAAAATACAATAATTTATATCAATAATCAAAAAATTAAAACATTTACCTGGTGAGGTTAATTTTACTCCAAATGGACGTACGGCGGGGGCAGTTGCGCTACCTGAGCACCACGCCAACACAACAATTACACACTGCGCCAAATTTTGCATTTTCTCAATGCGCTTTTTTTTGAAAATTAACTAAATTTGATTTTGTGTCAAATGAAACCACTGTGCACTTTTTAAGTACTCTCTACTTCTTTTGATTCCTCAAAAATTAAAAAAAAAAAAGGATAAAATCAAAAATAGGTTTTAAAAAGGGCTCATTAACCCACATGCACCTCCTGCCACTTAAAAAAGGGCTAAAAAGTTATTTTGAATTTTTAAGTACCAAGAACAAAGGGATATTTTAGACTTTTCTTTACTTACAAAAAACAATATAACTACACCTCGTCATTCATCACAAATTCAACAAAATTCAATGTAAAATATTTAAATTTATTAAATTCTTTACTTAAGGGTTTAAATTTGACCTGAGGGTTTAACGTAACACCAAATTCCCCAAGATTAACCGAATTCTCCACAACACAAATTGCTCAAGTAATGAGGGTGAAAAATGTAAAAATTTCACTTCCTTAATTTCAAAATTTTTTTTTTCTAAACAGAAATTTTGTATAGTATAACGATTTATAAAATTTAATGGTTTTCGCCCATCTTGGATTCTAATAAGTAACAATGCTCGTGCATGATATTCACTTCTTTGACTATTATTGTTCATTAATTTACAAAAAAAAAATCATAAACAATTGCGAATTTAGGTTCATAGTTAACAAGATTGACGATATTCTTATTTTATAACAGCGCGGGTTGTTTTGAATCATGTCATAATATACAGGGTCCATCAGATATAAGCATACTATGTAGAAATTAATGATATGAAAACAAATGTAAAAAAATCGTGATTTGCACATCCCATAGCCCATCCCCTTTCTTCTGATTCGCACCAGATATTTGAGCGCTCAAGCGCTTTGACCGTTACTCAACATGGCTAACAGTGATTTATAGCTTTTTGTCATTTAATTGACAATTCACACGTCAACATCTCCACATATTACCTCAGAAGCTAAGAAGCTATATCACCAGAAAGCTAATTCACTAGTCTTCTTCTGGAAAAAAGGAATTCATCTTCTAGACGATTCATTAACTTCATCAGTTTACGCGTATGTAGTGCAATGGTATAAAATTTGTTACTGTTTTCTGATTTTAGGTTTATTTTGTGNAAGGAATTCATCTTCTAGACGATTCATTAATTTCATCAGTTTACGCGTATGTAGTGCAATGGTATAAAATTTGTTACTGTTTTCTGATTTTAGGTTTATTTTGTGAGCATAATCAATACTCCATAGTATACTTATATCTGGTGTACGCTGTATAGTCGACAATATCATCCTTAAATAATGTCAACAATAGGTATTATTGTCAAACCAAATAGCCGAGAGCCGCAAGCGGGCCCGCCGCGTAATTTTTTAACCACGTGACTAGACCAATACACTTCCCTCCAGAGCATTATAGTTTCCGGCTGCAAGAATGTTCTTGTTTTTTTTTCACTAATATACAAATTAGTTATCTAAATTCTGATCTAACTATCAACCATAATTATTTAGAGTATTAAGAACTATTGGGTGTCTTTAATTGACAAGTTTCACGAGCAGTTAGCTGGTGTCATTACTGAGAAAATTTTGAATAGAGTCCAACATTTCAATCAATTCCTGTGGTTGTCCAATATATATGGTTTTGTTACATCTCAACAAGTCTTTTTCAATTGAATAGTTAGATTCCAGATGCAAGCCAAGGTTACTCACAAGCTGCTCGTACACTAATCGTGTTTTGTAAGCGTCACAAAATTGAACTAGAAAACGTGGCCACTTCCAAGATTTTGGTAGCTACCATATAAATAGCTCTTCTAAGCAACTGATGAGACATTATCTAGGACGAAGTTTCTGAGCAATTAAAAAAAAAAAATTTCTTTTATTTAAATTTTTTACTGCAGTTTTAGCGAATAAAAATTTGTTTAAAGAAGAGAAAGAATAAATTTAGTATGATTCATTCAGAATAGCTGTCATGCACCAAATGTGTTACCAATTGAGGAGTTGTGCGTAAAAACATGCTAACTTCATTTCAGTTTTTTAGATTTGGTAAGATAGGCACATCGGTAGTAAATGGTAACCTCCTTTAAATTTCCCACTCTTTCTCCCTTTTTCAATTATTATTTTTTTTTTTCAATTCTATGTTTAGCCTTTTATTATTTTCCTTTATTTAGGTTTACCACCAAATGCCTGAATGGTCATAGCATGATCAACCATTCAATTCTATAAGAATAAGGAATTATTCCACGTTATGTTGTGCACTAGTCTAATTTTTTAATTTTAAACACCAGCCAAGATTTACGCCCAAATGGTTCGACAATAATAGCCAATGTATTTGTTTACGAACCAAAAATTATGGTTAATCAGCACCGCTCACTTTTCCCATATTTNAGTTTTTTAGATTTGGTAAGATAGGCACATCGGTAGTAAATGGTAACCTCCTTTAAATTTCCCACTCTTTCTCCCTTTTTCAATTATTTTTTTTTTTTTTCAATTCTATGTTTAGCCTTTTATTATTTTCCTTTATTTAGGTTTACCACCAAATGCCTGAATGGTCATAGCATGATCAACCATTCAATTCTATAAGAATAAGGAATTATTCCACGTTATGTTGTGCACTAGTCTAATTTTTTAATTTTAAACACCAGCCAAGATTTACGCCCAAATGGTTCGACAATAATAGCCAATGTATTTGTTTACGAACCAAAAATTATGGTTAATCAGCACCGCTCACTTTTCCCATATTTCTTATGATAGTAACTGTATCTCTACGTCCTAAAACCATTAAAGATTCACTGATTAAACTAAGAATACAACCAACGACACAAAATGCATAAACAACAAAAGTAGATAGAATGAATCCACTAGAAGTTGTAAGAGATGGCGCTATTGAGTTTCCCGTCTTCAGGATCATAGATGTTGTTTTGTAGCTCGTTTGCAGATAATTGAAAATACCAGAGTGTATAACAGACTGAAATCCATTGTAAACCATACGAAATCTATCCCACTCCATTTGAACGTATACCCACGCAAGCTGATGAGAGAGGTAATAGTCCTGACCAATGTAAAAGGAATCTGTTTTTCCAAAATTTCGAATATAGTCCAACATTTCAATCAATTCCTGTGGTTGTCCAATATAGATGGTTTTGTTACATCTCATCAAGTCTTTTTCAAGTGAATAGTTGGATTCTAGATGCAAGTCAAGATTGTTCACAAGCTGTTCGTACTCTAATCGTGTTTTGTTCTTAAGGGATGAGGCTTTGACGACGTCTTCCAAAACGGCAATAAATGTGTTAGTGTGCGCCAAATTGTTCATAAATATCATATTAGTTTCAAAACGAGATTTATTTGCGGGAACAAGTCTTTTCCCTAGTACGTACATAAAGTACAAATGACTTTCGTTAGTAGTAGGGACTAACACTTGATATCCCTTAGACACAGCTTCTTTTATGTATTTGAGTTTTTTTATTGGCATCGGCGCAGTTAGATCGGATGTTACAATCCCTCGATAGCAATTAGTAAGGACGAAACTCATTAAAAGTATTGTACCAATTGTGTATTTCATACCGTTGATTCTAGCCAATCGTTTCGACCAGCACAAATCTTGTTCAAAAACTATACTCACAAGTAGAAATACAGAAGTATCCGGAACTTTGAGATTTCTAAACAAAAGTGATAGGGATATTAATAAGAGTGGGACACAAATGAGCGTGGTGAGCCAAAAGTTCGGCTGAAAAGGTTGAGAAAATGTTGTCAGCGATAGGTAAGTTTCAACTCCATCACAAGTAAGAAAGTTATACCCAGTTTGTTTTGTAAAAAATATGTAGTCATCTGAGAAGGTCTTGGATGAAGATGACATTTTTGGACCAGGGTAAATATCCCGATTTATCCTACGAATGGCTGGTGGTATAATTGTGTTAATTCGAGAATACTTTGCATGTTGAGTGTACTTGAGGTTTGTGTACTGGGTATTGTTTAGTATACTCACTGCATATGAAAGTATTGTTGCTGGATGCCTCAGTGTATTGTATGTAAAATAATTATGGTCCTTAACATTTTTTTGAGTGATTAATTTGCCAGTTAGTATCCCACCGATATCAGTAAGCTGATATTTGTTTCTAAAAGTCCAAAATAATGGACAATACTGTGTCAACATATTTCTCAAAAGATTGTCAAAAAGCAAGCGTGTTGGTGTGTTAATAGAATCCATTTCACTCACTCCTAGTTGTACTGTCAAAAAACCTGAACATGGATTCGATAACACTATTTTTGTTTCGATGAATGTATCATTGAGGTATTGAAATTTATATATCGGCATAAACGAACTTTTTGGTGCTTGTGGTAGTATTGAACTGTCATTAGTGATAAATACAAAGTAGGTATTTCGTGAATAACACTTATGAGAGTTACGACATGATACCAACCAAATAAAATCCTTGGAGAGTTTTTCTACTATAAAATTTGGTGGTTGCAAGAAATATATAACTTGACAAATTTGTCTACCAAAACTAAAGGTTGACTCAAGTTTTACTAATGCCTTATCATAGAGACTACGAGAAACGTTTGTAGACAGGTTATATTTAAGTTTGGTGACAACTGTCACTGTATCTGTATAGGTATTTGATATAAATTCGACAATAACAAAATTACAATTTGAAAATCCAATTTCATCGACAGATATTCGTGAAACAGTTTCTTTACTATACAGTATGATTGTTAAAATAAGGAAGAGTATCTTTATATCAATAGACATGGTGTCACTACTAAGAGTTTTTGTTAACTAAAATTTTGTACAGGTTGTCAAGCATCTAATACATACACTTTGCCTTCACTAATCACATTTATTATTTTATCCATTATCTGTATCTGAATATGCAAAAATATACAGGATATTACAGTGTAAAACTTAAATTCAACACAATTTCTAACCTTGTTAAAAATGCTCAAAGGGAGTATGAAGTTGATGTACCTAAAGTCCTGTAAATTTGGTCGTTTGAGGATTGTTTGGCAATATGTTACCAATGTCTATGGATTATGTAAAATGTAATTGTTGAGTGATACTTTATCATTTCGAATTTGTGCAAATGAAACAATTCATTTTGGAAATTAATTTTTATAAATTATGTTTTAACTAAGGACAAAAATATTTCATTCAAATAGAGTACGACATTGCATCTTAAGTAAAATTAATAAAGAAAACGCACAGAAGATAACACAAAAGGCATACACTACAAAAGTTGCAACAGTGAATTCACTAGCCGTTGTAAGTTGTGCAGTTGAGTTTGACACACCAAAATTCGGAGAAATCTCTATTTATTTCTTGGAAATAATTGTAAATACCTAGATTGATGACAAAATTATAAATTTTAAGCCCAATTTCGTCGGAGGAGATTTATCTGAGTTAGCTTGTATTAAGTGCATAGTTATTATTGTTAAGACGGAGATTATACTTACGTAAATCGATGTAAGTGCATAGTTATTATTGTTAAGACGGAGATTATACTTACATAAATCGATGTAAGTGCGTATCAGGTGAAGTTCTGGATAAATAAGAACAATCCTGATGTAAAGTATATTTAGAATGTATCCAATGGCGGTCCAAGTACAACCTTTATTAAGTAAACATCCTATAACTAGCAGTTTTATTTATTTGACACGCTAGACGGAATTCTATTAAGCCCGAACATTGAATACCTACAGTCCTACCAGTANCAGTTTTATTTATTTGACACGCTAGACGGAATTCTATTAAGCCCGAACATTGAATACCTACAGTCCTACCAGTACAATTTTGAAACTTAAGTAAATATTTGTGCTGAATTCCTGATGCTTCTAACAAAACTATAGTTTTAATGTCAGGATTCCATCTTACGTTGTGAAATAGTGAAGCATAGCTCATATACCCGATAAAAGTCATCTCCATCTCTGCCAAGAGATGGGGAAAAGCACAAATGATGAATCCCACACCAGAAAAAAATACTTTACTGGTGGTAACTGGTGGATCAACATTAAATAGTTTGAGTTTGAAACAAAATTCTCCCAATAGAATCTGTAGCACAATCGGTAGTGTGCTGGGTCGGGAAAATACAAGACCTGGGATCATACCCCATCAGAAACCATATTTTTGAGTTTATNTCGGTAGTGTGCTGGGTCGGGAAAATACAAGACCTGGGATCATACCCCATCAGAAACCATATTTTTGAGTTTATCGCTGTTTCAAGCCTTGGCGGGGCAATCATTCCTCGTCAACGTTGACTTTAGAAGCCAAAGTTGACGTTCGGGGAAGGTCGTAAAGGTAATGTAACTTCAATACCATGTTTTTCCTATTAAAAATGCGATTTTTTCAGATAATTGAAATAGTATTNTCGGTAGTGTGCTGGGTCGGGAAAATACAAGACCTGGGATCATACCCCATCAGAAACCATATTTTTGAGTTTATAGCTGTTTCAAGCCTTGGCGGGGCAATCATTCCTCGTCAACGTTGACTTTAGAAGCCAAAGTTGACGTTCGGGGAAGGTCGAAAAGGTAATGTAACTTCAATACCATGTTTTTCCTATTAAAAATGCGATTTTTTCAGATAATTGAAATAGTATTCCTCACTTTAGTATTGCTTCTACAATTAACTATACGATTAATATAAGATGCAATAAGATACGATACAATTAATATATTAATAACTACCATTAATAAGACCAATTTGGTCTTATATCCATTATGAGACCATGACGGCTATAAGACATACACTTTGCAATTTAAAAAATTTCCGTGCAAATAATTGATCTTATAAGCGTATTACTGTATTAGCTAAAGTATAAATTGCTAAGAAAGTTTTTAGATTAATCAGCATCTATTACTTTAACCATATTTCTTATTAGGTTTGTTAACGATGTTCTCCCAAGCGGCAACAAATGTGTTGGTATTTGCGAAATCATTCATAAATATCATGTTAGTTTCGATTGGCAACTTTCGAAGCGAAATTTATTTACGGGTAGAGGGCATTGCGGTTGCTCGCATACCACTTACAAGTGGCTATCGTTGGCAACAGGAATTAACGCTTGATATTATTTGGAAACCGCTATCTTCACGAATTTAAACTTTTTAATGGCATCGGCGCAATTACAGGTTGGCATCTTTGTAATGCAGAGTCAATGTTAAAATAGCGTAAAATATGATTATATAAATATACATGGTATCGTTTTTGCGAAGTTTTGCTGTGTACAAAAAGTTTATACAAGTTGAGATTTTACAACCTACACTTTGTCTTCATTAGATATTTCTTAGTGTCATTGTCATATAATTAATATGTAAAATTGTAACTTAGCCAGAATTTTTAAACCTACATTTGTGTGGTCTAGCTGTGTAGGAATTAGGTGTAATTATGCTCCAAATTATTTGGTGTTTGTCGATTGTTGAAAACACTAATAAATTATTTCAGTTATCGAAAAGATAGCCCTAGTGATATCTAGTGCCACCAAACAATGATAATAGACACTTAAAATCTTTTACGCTTGGTTTTTCATTCATGCTAGCATTTATGTAGACTGTCATCGTTGTTACTGGTAATGTTCATCACCACAACGTATACTATGTATAATATATACAGGGTGATTAATCTTTTTTGCACCCACTTTCTCCAATTTTACAGTAGCTCCTCCAAACCTTTCTTGTTGCTGACAATAGTGTGAAAAAATGCTTTCTAGGGTGCAAAAAACTAATCATTCTGTATATACACGGTCCACCAGATATAAGCATACTATGGAGAACGTAATGATATGAAAACAAATGTAAAAAACACGATTTGCACACCCCCTAGCTCATTCCCTTTCTTCCGATTTGCACCAGATTTTTTGCGCGCCCAAGCTCTTTGACTGTCACTCACCATGGCTAGCAGTGATTCATTCGCATTCATAACTGTTTGTCATTAATTGACAATTCACAAGTCAACATCTCCATTCTCCACATGGTACCTCAGAAGGGAAGAAAATATCACATCAGAAAGCTAATTAACAAGTCTTCTTCTGGGAAACCATGGATATATTCGTCAACGAAAATTGAAAGTTTTTGAAAAAACGTTGCACTATTTCAAAATTTTCAACAGCAATTAAGTTTTTTAAATTTATTTTTGAATTTCTCGGTTTNTTCTCCACATGGTACCTCAGAAGGGAAGAAAATATCACATCAGAAAGCTAATTAACAAGTCTTCTTCTGGGAAAGAGGAATTTATCTTCTAGGTTATGTAAGTTCTATTAAAAAAAATTATGCAATTATTTTATTACTTGTTTTTTTCGTTCAATGAGATTTTGTCGAGCGCAATTTGTACTTTCTTTTGCAAGGTGACATAATCCATAAATATCACCTGAAAGTTTTAAAAACTAACCATGGATATATTCGTCAACGAAAATTGAAAGTTTTTGAAAAACGTTGCACTATTTCAAAATTTTCAACAGCAATTAAGTTTTTTAAATTTATTTTTGAATTTCTCGGTTTTAAGAGATACAATCAAGACCCTGTCGGTATACAATACCCAATTTTACAACGACAAACAATTGGATCAATTATTAAAAAATTTACAAAATATTACACTGTGGAGGATACAAAAGAGCCTGGTCTACGGAAAACAGCCACAAATGATGAAAATTTGTCCAGTATTCATGGCGGCAATATAATGATCTTGTGACTGCTGGTCTATATATAAGTCAAATTTTAATCTAGTGAAAACTATCCCAACATCTGTGTAGTTGTGTGATAGGTATTCCATGACAATAAAGTGACAATTTTGAAATCCAATTTTCTCGTGTGGTATTTGTTGTAAGTGAACGTTCTTGATAGATATGGCGATTGTTAAGGAGTATATCAACTTTATACTAATCGACATGGTATGACTATGATGAGCCTTGGATGAGAAATAAAAAACCTTGTCAAAATTCAAGACTAAACCAAGCGCTAGCAAACATTGTTAAGCTAGAAGTTGTTTGTGCTTACAAATATTATATGAAAATTGCCAATATCTGAACGCAGATATTGATAACCTAGCATGTAAGATTTAAATTCTTTTATGAATTCATTCCACTCGGTTATGAATTTGAAGCTATAATTGGATAGTATGCGTTCGTCGATTGATCGATAGCTTTGGAGTTTCAGAAATTATTATTTGTTACATAGTCTGTAATAGTCAAAGAATTCTCAAATAGAATGAACTTGATAGATTTATAATAATACGTTGTATATACTATTGTACTACAGGGTAGGGCAAAAGTACGTATACATGGAGAAAGTTTTAACTGCAAAAGCCATGTATAAAAAATTAGGGGGTTGAAACCCCCGACCTCACTCCATGCTAACTCACGTCTAACTCACTTCTTCGATGTGTACTTACTTATGCCCTACCCTGTATATAGCCACCAGCTAACACTACATTTTTCAATTACTCAAATTACTCCCAAGAAAAATTTCTTATAATAAACAAAGCATAAGTGAATAGCTCAAAATGCATAAATTTCAAACGTAGAAGCCATAAATCTACAATCAATCGTGAGTGGTTACGGAATTGAATCCGTTAAAGTTTAGTTTTTTGATAACATCGCATAGGTCTCTTTGAGATAGTAGTCATCACCAGATTGTAAATCGACTTGACACCCGTTATAAGCTATATTCAAGGCCGAATTAAGTAAGCCACTCAACTCAAGTGACTGATTTGTGAGTGATTTGGAGTGTAAACTGGAATGTGGTGAGAGTTGACTCGATACTCAACTCCAAACTCCAAGCAACATCAATGGCCAATATTCTTTTATGACTCTTCTCTCAAAGAATTACTCAAGTCGAGTCAATCCAAATACTCACGGGTACCTAAATCTGGCCCTGTCTTTCTGGTAAAATTGATGGCGATGTATTTGTTTATCTAGAGGAGTTATACTTCATTCTGATAACCACTACCTCAGTATTCTGTATAGTTATTATTTATAGAAGTTTGTTTGTGAATGTTTTTGATGTACAGAGTGATGGTTAAAATAATGTTAGAGTGCATTATATATAGGCATTACGCATTACCAAGTTGTTGCAAAGTTACACCTTGATGAGGTTTTTGTAAGCTATTTGGTCACAAATGAATAAAATTTCACCAAACTTGTAGACAAACTCAAACCTGAGCTATGACTTGACTAAATACTGTCCATCACTATAAGAATCAGGTTCAATAACTACTGTTCATTTTAAAGTTTAACTATCAGTTTTTCAACAAGTGCTTAAATAAATAAATTTTACAGAATAAAATCTCTGTGATAAAAACTTTTTTTTAATTCAAATTTTGGGAAACACGTTTTGTACAATGAAATTGGGAAATTTTGTGTCGAATTGGTCGTCAAACTGATTTTTTGAGATTTATTTTACCGATGAGTAAAATTTGATATTCTGCTCACAAGTTTATAAGCAAGTGGTATGGTTATCAACGAACTATTATAATGTGTAATTTACTGAATGTTACATACATTATCTAGAATAGAAAAAATAATAAAAAGTTCTCAAATAACAATAACAATATTTGAATATAATCAAAAAATTTTATATTTAGCTACCAGNAAAATAATAAAAAGTTCTCAAATAACAATAACAATATTTGAATATAATCAAAAAATTTTATATTTAGCTACCAGCTAGCATTAATTTTTCAATTATTTAAGTATTTCCAAGAAACCATTTCATAAACTAAACTAAACATAGAAAGAATTGCACAAAATCCATAGACTGTAAACGTAGAGAGTATAAATCCACTAGAGGTTGTGAGTGGTTGCGGAGTTGAATCCTGGAAATTGTTGTCCTTCGACATTGTCGTGGAATTCTCTTGAAGATAATTGTAAATTCCAGATTGTAAAACAGCTTGNAAAATAATAAAAAGTTCTCAAATAACAATAACAATATTTGAATATAATCAAAAAATTTTATATTTAGCTACCAGATAGCATTAATTTTTCAATTATTTAAGTATTTCCAAGAAACCATTTCATAAACTAAACAAAACATAGAAAGAATTGCACAAAATCCATACACTGTAAACGTAGAGAGTATAAATCCACTAGAGGTTGTGAGTGGTTGCGGAGTTGAATCCTGGGAATTGTTGTCCTTCGACATTGTCGTGGAATTCTCTTGAAGATAATTGTAAATTCCAGATTGTAAAACAGCTTGNGAATTGTTGTCCTTCGACATTGTCGTGGAATTCTCTTGAAGATAATTGTAAATTCCAGATTGTAAAACAGCTTGAAAACCGTTGTAAATCATATTTAACTTATCCCACTCCATGCGACAGAATACCCATACTAGCGGATGAGACAAGAAGTTATCTTTTCCAATGTAAAAGGTATCTGTATTTTCAAATTTTCCACTAGCTCGGAGCATTTCATGCAGTTCCAATGGTTGTCCAACGTATATGGATTTATTACATTTCATCAAATCTGTCTCTACGGAGTAGTTAGACTCAAACCGCATGTCAAGACTAGTCACAACTTTCTCATACAGTGACTTTGCTTTCTTCTCCAAGTTTTTCCCGAAACCCTCCAAAGCTGCAATAAATGAATTGAAGTACGCCAAGATGTCTATATGCATCAAATTAATCTCAAAGCGAGATATATTTACTGTCAAACGAGTCATCCTATCCAAGTAGAAATAATGCAAATCGGTACAATTAGGGACCAAAATTTTAAATCTCTTAATAATTGCTTCCTCAATATATTCAAGTTTATTCGTTGGGATCGGTGCAGTTAAATCGGTGGTTAGAATCCTTCGATAGCAGTTAGTGAGAGTGAGACTAACTAAGAGTATTGTACCAATTAAATATTTCATACTGTTGATTCCTCTCAATCGTTTCGACCAGCACAAATTTTGTTCAAAAATTATACTCACAAGAAGGAATACAGCCTTGTCGGGAACTTTGAGAGTTGTAAACAGAAGCATCAGAGATATTAACAGAAATATGCCAGCAACCAGTGCCCCTAACCAAAAGTTCAAATTAAAAGGTCGACAAAATGCTATGAAAGATAGATATTTTTCAACTCCCTCACAAGTAAGAAAGTTGTATCCAATTTGTTTTGTGAAGAATACGTAGTTATCAGAGACTTTGACCTTTGATGCTGACATTTTTGGACCAGGATACATATCAACATTGACCATTAGACCGAATACTTCTTCTGGAGGACCGACCTTAAGAAATGTTGCATTTTGAGTATATTTTGAGGGTTTATATTGTGTCAGGTTTAACGCATTCAGTGCGTATGATAAAATTGTAGTTTGTTGTTTTGGTATATTCATTGTCAAAAACGTTTCATTACGATGTATTGGAAAACTATCGGAGCCTCCAGTATAAATCAAACTTATAAAGTTCATCTTATAGTTTTGCTGAATCCACCAATATAAAGGGCAAAAATGTGTTAATATTTTTCTCAGAATGTCATCAAATAGTAGCCGTTTTGGAGTATTAAATATTATCTAATTCCTGCACTTCTAATTCTACAGTTGACAAACTAGAACATGGAAAGTCTAGCAACGTATTTACTTGTACGGATGTGGTGTTGATGAATCGGTATTCATATATGGGCATCCACATACCTCGTACGGCAAATGGTGTTACGCTGGAACTGCCCATGGTTACTATGACAAAGTAAGAATTTCGAATATAGCACTTATTCGGTTGGTCACAATTCACAAGCCATGCAAAATCATCACACATAGTTTTTACTAAAAAACTTGGCGGTTGTAAGAAATATATTAGTTGGCAAATTTTCTTGNCAAAATCATCACACATAGTTTTTACTAAAAAACTTGGCGGTTGTAAGAAATATATTAGTTGGCAAATTTTCTTGCGGAAAATGAAGGTGGAGTTGAGTTTGTTCAGAGTTGCAAGATATACATTTTTAGATTTATTTGTATATGAATCATATTTCAATCTGATAACTACAGCTCCAGCATCTAAATAGTTATTGGATATGTGTTCCAGGATAATNCAAAATCATCACACATAGTTTTTACTAAAAAACTTGGCGGTTGTAAGAAATATATTAGTTGGCAAATTTTCTTGTGGAAAATGAAGGTGGAGTTGAGTTTGTTCAGAGTTGCAAGATATACATTTTTAGATTTATTTGTATATGAATCATATTTCAATCTGATAACTACAGCTCCAGCATCTAAATAGTTATTGGATATGTGTTCCAGGATAATAAAATGACAATTTTGAAATCCAGTTTCGTCGATAGAAATTTGTTGTTGACTAGTCTGTTTGATGTACAGAGTGATGGTTAAAATAATGTAGAATGTTAACATAAATAGCCATTGTGCGGCTCAAAGTTCTTGAACTTTGCACGGTTTTAAGAATTTTGTTGCTTTTTGGTTACAAATAATTTTTCACCAAGCTTGTAAACCAAGTTAAACCTGAGCTATGACTTGAATAGACCTTCATATTTTGGACATAGTATATTTACGCAAATTACGAATTCTAATCATTCGAAGAGAAAATAGAAATTACTGTATGAAACTTCAAACCTTGGTAAATTAAAAACCTTCATGAACGTTATGAACATAATGAATTTAGTCATGCTTGGGTACTTTTGTATAATGTTGTTCCCACTTATGTCGTATTATCCAATTATCAAAAATATTGGAATAAATTATACACTTTTAGTCAGCAATCCATGCCTGACAAACCTTTTTCCAAACTTAGAAGGCAATGGTGCTCACAATTGAGACCAAACACTCATAATTAATTCATTCTGATTTATTCATGTTAATCTTAACTCCAGTCCAATGTTTTATTATACCACATAAGCTACTTTTGACCCTTTGCCCTTTGTTGGAGAAAGGCATGTTATAAATTTATGTCAAATCTGTCACGTGAACTAAATAATTTTTTCAGCTAAAGTGTTAACAGTGTCAAATNTGGAATAAATTATACACTTTTAGTCAGCAATCCATGCCTGACAAACCTTTTTCCAAACTTAGAAGGCAATGGTGCTCACAATTGAGACCAAACACTCATAATTAATTCATTCTGATTTATTCATGTTAATCTTAACTCCAGTCCAATGTTTTATTATACCACATAAGCTACTTTTGACCCTTTGCCCTTTGTTGGAGAAAGGTATGTTATAAATTTATGTCAAATCTGTCACGTGAACTAAATAATTTTTTCAGCTAAAGTGTTAACAGTGTCAAACATTGTATTCAAAAGTAGGTTACGAACTAGAAAATATTACGTCCTTATGATGATTAACACTTTCAAAAACAATGATTTAGTTCACGATGGTATCATTTTAAGAAATTTATTCGGCGTTTGTTTTGTACAGCAAAGACCCACATGTAGTTATAGAATACTCTCCTCCTTAGAATCTATTAACCAATCCTGTTAATTCCAAGTACTAGAGTCTTGGAAGAAACTGCTGGGAAAGATTGTTCTGTAACCCCCTACCTAGGTCTAAACCAAAATGTAATTTAAGTTTAACTTCTCATTTTGTAATTTGAAAAGTTAAGTTCTCTCTATACTTCCGAACCCTAACAGACCTAGGTTCCTGACAGTCATTCATTGAACCCAAGGTCATGGCTTGGAGAAAGTCAAAAGTTTTCTTATTTTTTCCATCCAGTTTTGATTCAATAAAATTATTGTAAAAGTAACTTCCTGTCTCTGTCACAATTCTTCTTTTTTTGTGTGTGTGAATAGCGATTAGTAACACCACCCTTACTTAGGTAATGACTTCTGGTGGATTGAAGCCCTTGCTAAAAACACATCAGAACCTGCCTAGACCCTTAACGAACTTAATATGTAGAGCAAGACTGTACACTCAACACAACACACTCCCCCAAACTCGACCTTCTTATGTTAGGTGTTTTTTTCTTCTTTTGCCTTATCGGGGTATCACTATCCGATTCGGTGTCATCAATATTAATGACCTCGTAGCTAATTCTAGAGTCCTCCGATTTTTCTTCCGCTCCATTTTCTGACTCCAGACTTGATTCAATGTCACTGTTGTCGTAGTTTGTATTTTCCTCATCAGTAGACTCTCCTGAACTACACTCTCTCTTGTAGTAGTTTCTTCCATTTCGTCAGTGATAGACAAATGAGATAAGTCCTTAACGAAAAGGAGACCTTTCTTCCACATGCATTCTACCAAATCTTCAACATTTCATCATCTATGGGAAAGTTTTTAATTTTTGCATATTTTGGATAGGCTTCTATCAGATATTTGACTCCTGGTCCACAGCTCTCTGGTATACAAATGTATTGTAATCCATTCTTAGACTTCTCAAACAGGTTGTCCGAGATATAGCATAGCTTGAGACAGTCCTCTTTGATCAATCGAATAACGTTCTTTCTGATGAGTTTTACTTCCATGTATTTATTGAGAATGATTTGGTTGATGATTTTTCCATTCTCAATTGAGTCTTGTGTTCCATAAATTGAGATAGACTTCTCTTCTTCATTGAGACATGGTGGTAAAAAATTCTTAATCTGTTTTTTCGCCATCGTATCTGCAGCATCATCATAAGATTCGGAAATTATTGAATATGCTAATTCACTGAGTTGTTCCTTAATTATTTTTCGTTTTTCCAAAAAATCCTTTTCTTTTCTGTTTGAACAGGGCTTACCAAAATAGTCCAGAAAATCCAATGGTAGACCACGATTTAATGTCTCATTCTTCTTTAAGGCCTTATTTAACGCTTGTTGTAAATAATATGACATGTAGTTTCCGTATGTGTTGTTCTGATAAGTACTAATCATGATGTTGAGCGAGTGATCATTTTCACCTGTGTATGTTTGATAGATCATTCCCTTGGGTATGTAAAGAAGATCTCCTGAGTGCATCTCAACTTTCATCACACTTTCTCCCATATTTGTTTCTTTGAAATTTATTTTGGACATTTTTGATAGTTCCTCCCAGGGCAATACTGCCTTGTTCAATTTCCATTTGGATTTTCCTTCCAACTGTAACACAAAACTTTCTGATTTTTCAAATGCCAGTCCTAACCCTACAGAGTTGTGTGGGGTAAAATAAATGTACTCGTGAAAAGGTGCTCCAAAGTAATCCTGTAGACTACATAAATCAAAGGTTTCACCAAGATTAAACATCTCTGGATTATGAATGAGAACTGTGCGACCGATAGAATAGAGTTCCCAAACTGTAGTAGAAAGTGCTCTTCTTACTGGGCCATGAGATTCTTGATATCCATTTTTGAGAGAAATANGTTCCCAAACTGTAGTAGAAAGTGCTCTTCTTACTGGGCCATGAGATTCTTGATATCCATTTTTGAGAGAAATAAGCTCAATGTTTTGTCCAAATCTTACGTTATTCATTTTCAAAATTCTCTCAATGGTTGAGCTTGACATAATGCATGAGAAATATTTGTCATTATTTCGTCTGATATGAAGAGGTTTCTTTTCCCAGATTTGTGTAAAGAATTCAGTTGCTGGTGTAGGGTTAATGAGCCATTTGAATATAAATTCTCCTGTAACTGAACTGTTTATTGTGACATCTTGGGTGAAAGGATAATCTATTTCAGTTGATGCTGTGTTCTGGTTTTCTATCACTATCTCTTCTCCATCAATGTCTCTTTTGTGTCCTTTTGGATATGTTACATCACTTATGGATTCTTCTACACTTGCTTCGGAACTTTTATACTGCGTATCTTTCTCTTCATTATTTTGAGAGAACAGCGCCATTGGCGATTGAACGTGTGTAAACTTCATTAAATAAAGTTGGTCTTTGAAATATGCCTCTGGTCCGGACATTCCATTGCTTTGGTAGTACTTNAGATTTGTGTAAAGAATTCAGTTGCTGGTGTAGGGTTAATGAGCCATTTGAATATAAATTCTCCTGTAACTGAAATGTTTATTGTGACATCTTGGGTGGAAGGATAATCTATTTCAGTTGATGCTGTGTTCTGGTTTTCTATCACTATCTCTTCTCCATCAATGTCTCTTTTGTGTCCTTTTGGATATGTTACATCACTTATGGATTCTTCTACACTTACTTCGGAACTTTTTTACTGCGTATCTTTCTCTTCATTATTTTGAGAGAACAGCGCCATTGGCGATTCTTGCACAGATTTGAAGTAATAATAAAGTTGGTCTTTGAAATATGCCTCTGGTCCGGACATTCCATTGCTTTGATAGTACTTCGTCTCAGCATTGTCTCGTACTATCTTATAGCCTTTCAATGCCATCACTCCCTCTGAAAAAAGATTGATTGACCCTGGAATATACAAGACGTTAGTGATTTTACATTTATGCCAATTTCTTTTCATGAAGGCTTCCAAGCAAACAGTCCCAGAACCCACTGCTATTGCTTCCTGTCCGTTAGCCATACCCACTNCTGGAACATACAAGACGTTAGTGATTTTACATTTATGCCAATTTCCTTTCATGAAGGCTTCCAAGCAAACAGTCTCAGAACCCACTGCTATTGCTTCCTGTCAGTTAGCCATACGCACTTCTTTTGTTTTCTCAAAACGCTTATACTCCTCAAACCATTCTAGTACACCACTGATGTGTTGAGTAGCGCCGGAGTCACTGACCCAGTCAAACTTTTTATTAAAAGGATAAAAGATTTTTGAAGCCACAAATGCATTGGCTGGTTGTTCTCTCTCATTTCGACATTCAGCTGCCTTTTTCAGTCGGCATTCTGCCTTCCAATGACCACGCTTTCCACAGTTCAAACAGTTGGTCCTTTTCTTCAACTGTATAAGTTTTTCTTCACGATCATTGAATTGTTTTTCTGAATATTTTGCGCCGGAATTTTTTTGGAATGGTAAGCCAAATCCCTTCTGTCTTTTTTAGTTTCATTTTCCTCTTCTTGAAATGAAGTTTCCAGTTCTTCTTTTCTAAGTCTNAATCCCTTCTGTCTTTTTTAGTTTCATTTTCCTCTTCTTGAAATGAAGTTTCCAGTTCTTCTTTTCTAAGTCTGGAGAGTAAGGCTGACATGGTTTGCTTACTTGCATCAACACTGTCCCATGCCTTCTTGAAACTAGCATACTTCACAGGAAGGCTGGACACTATCTTCGAAATTACCATTTCATCGTCCACATTCATGCCCATTTCTCTTAAATCTCTGGTGAGTTGAGCCATTTTCAAATAAGCAGTAACAATACTCTCTCCGTCTTTGACTTTGTAATTAAGGAATGTTGACAAAGTGTGTTGTTTGTTTAGAACGGAGTCGTTTGAATGTATGTCCTTCAAAGCATCAAACATCTCTTTTGATGTCTTAAAGGAATAAACATGATTTGTGTTCACCACGTCAAGCGTTGGAATGATTATGGCTTGAGCCTGGATGTCTACCAGTAGGGTTAACAGACCTAATCTTAGGCCTCTTGTCAAGCTTCCATCGACAATTTGCCAAAGTTTAGTTGGTTTGAGAATGAGGGAGATTTATATCCTCCACTGTGAATAATTACCCTCACTTAACCTAACCACATGGGCTGACTCAATTTTTCTGACAGTACTCATATTCTGACCTTCCTTAACTTCTTTTCTTTTTACTAATTTTCTATCACTATTGTTCAACAATACTTTGATTGCTCGTAACCACGTTAATTCCGTTTTTCACAAAACCACGTTAATGCTACCATGTACTAATAAATTATGGATTGTGAGCAACAGATATTGTATGAGAATAGTTTAATGAAATATTAGAAGAGGTCTGACTTACACATTAGCAACTGCTCCTTTTAAGTAGAACCTTAGGTATTATATAGAAACTGTTATCAAGCAATATAGTTATTCTTAGAGGTAAATATAGAATACAAAGTAAGAGGCCTTAGTCAATACAAACAAAAGAAACTGGACTGTACTAGTAATGAAAAATGAAAGGTTCTAAGGCTCAAGAGTTTAATGAGTCAGAGAGCAGAGGTCGAGGTTGATTTTCTCAAACAATTAAATCCTGCGTCGTAGACCTTCTGAATTTCAATTATTAAGAACCCCCATTCAAGCTCGTTCTGAATATGAGATTTCACCGGCTTAGCTTCAACATACTTCTTGTTTTCAGTGATGGTAGATACGTCAGATCTATCTGCCATAGCTTGAACAACAGCAGCATCAGCATTCTTAATAAAAATTTTGTTGGTGATCCAGAAAGTTTCGATTTCAGCTGATGCTGGAACAACTCTGGAAAGGAATTCAAGGATTGGTTCCTGAGTTGCCGCTGTGTGGGACATTTGTGTGAAATTTTTGAAAAAAATCCAATTCCGAAAGTAGGTGGGAAAATGAGCAAAAGCCAAATCCTGAAGCCCCAATTCTGAAGTGTAATAGCTGATTACAATTTTTCGGCATTTGGAATTCACAAATTCCTATTCTGGCGCCGCGGGATAAAGTATAATGGGGTTTCAATTCCGAAAAACTACATGGAGATTCCAATTCTCAAATACAATGCACAAAATCTCTTCCAATTCTGAAAATGTTTGGAATTGGAATCTAAAATACTGAAGTCTGATCGTAGCATAAAATGAGTGTTTTGAAAGGTAGATTGACACAATTCCATGATCTAAAGCATTTGTGAATAATAACCGAATTATTTGATAAGTTTAGATTACGTAAAAAGAATGAAAAACCCAGAAAACACTGATTCTATTTTGAATGGAAAATCCAGAAAACACTGATTGTATTCTTGAGATTGGAATCATACGATTTGTTCAATTTGAATTATTTTGTTATTCTGTGTTATTAACTACGAACAGCGAAACTGCGAGTGTTTTATTTGATCGTTGAGTCTGCCGGCCATACCCATATATCCAGATTCATCGGGTGCTAATTTGAGAAATAGGTTACAATTTATATGTTTTTTACCTAAGAATCGTTTCTCAATTGTACCTAAGGTTCAATCCTCTCCTCATCTCTACTTCTTTCTGGTTGCTACTCGTTTTGACAAAATTAAAACACTACAACTTATTATTTCTCCTGAGAGTACATTAAACCTCAGTTAAGCCGAACAACGACTACCACAAACCAAATATTTTGGTCCTTCGGAATTCGGCTTATCCGAAGTAGTATTCTCAGAGGAAAGAAAAGTTGTAGTGTTTTAATTTTGTCAAGACGAGTAGCAACCTGGAACAGGTAGAGATGAGGATTGAACCTAGGTACGATTGAAACACGGCTCTTAGCTAAAAAAACCTATAAGAAACGCCGATTTTTAAAATAGCACCCAATGAATCTAACGCGGGACAGACACGACCATCGTATAAACCCCTCCAAGTTCCTCTTTTTGTAGTTGCAACCACGAATAGAGGAACATTTTCATGAAAATGTAATAAATTCGAATTGAGCAAATCGTGTGATTCCAATCTCAAGTATTTGTAATCACGTATCTTCTTGATTTTCCATTAGTATTTTGTAAAATCACTTGAAGTTAAACTTATCAAATAATCCAGGTCTTACTCATACAAATTTTCCATATAATGGAATTGTGTCATTCTTTGTTCGAAAACACTCATTTTGATAGGCAACAATTCATGAATTCGACAGTTATATCAAATCAAAATTTTCAAGAGGAAAAAGAATTCATGCATTCAGCACAATCAAGATACTACTACCTTAAAATCGCGAGTATAAGACGTACACTTGTATTAGAGGAATTCGCGTATAAGACGTAGTTTTTTTCAACATAATTCAAATCGTAGATAAGACGAACCTATTGTATCTAACGATCAGGTTTTGTTTGGACTGATCTGTAAAAGTTTTTTTTTGCAAATTTTTTGATTTGAATAGGAAATCGGGCCTATGAGTACAAAACACATTAATTCACAAATTCTAAAACCTAAGTAAAAGTGGATGTTTCAAGTTAAGTTCTAGACGTTTGGAGAGTTGTTAGATAAATAGACCAATTATCAAAGATTCGACGCCAACTGTATGGCAAAACGTGTATTTAAATTTTGTTTTCATAGTACCCAAAGGGCAACTTACTGTTAAAAGGTAAAAATTCCGATACAAAAGGACACTATCAATCGGGCTATTCAAAGATACATCTGTTACGTTTTAAGTGTCGATTTAGAACTTTCGAATATGTTCATTACAAAACACAATGATACAAAATGAACATAATTCACTGAGAAAATGGTGTTAACAACTGATAGAGAGTAGTGCTAGTTATGACTCCGACTCCGGAGTCATTCATGTTCATTTGGGAGTCGGAGTCGACTCTCCAGAGCCGCGGAGTCGACTCCTTGTGTGAAAAAGGGATGAGAAAAATAATGGTTGAGATTGCGCAGAAAGACACTACTCACACTACTTCTGTTGGTTATGCAATCCTATTTGTGTTTCAGTTTCGACCAAAGCTCGGCGTTTGGGTTTGGGCTCTCCTCGGGCTGTTTTAAACAGCTCTATTGGCTCTGATCGGGCTATTTGGAAATCCCTGGTTGGGCTCTGCTGGAGTACTGCCCGGGGTCTTTAAAAAAATTCTTAGGGTTCTGGTGGGGCCCCGGCTCTTTTGAAAATTTTCCATGGGGTTTGATCAGGCGCTTTTGAAATTATTTTTCGGGAACTGTTCGGGCTCTTTTGGAATATGTAAACGTATCTCGCGCATATAGAATACGCACTGCACAAATACAATGCGTACTGCCTATATACAATGGGAGCTGAGCTTGTTTACTATAGAGTGTAATTCTTATACGAACTTATACTGCATATGTATAATGCGTACTCGATATGTGTACACTGCATTTGAGTATTTTCCCAAGGCCTCTGGTCTTTTTAAAATTCTCGCTTTGGCCCAGCTCGGGCTNGGAGTACTGCCCGGGCTCTTTAAAAAAATTCTTAGGGTTCTGGTGGGGCCCCGGCTCTTTTGAAAATTTTCCATCGGCTTTGCTCAGGCGCTTTTGAAATTATTTTTCGGGAACTGTTCGGGCTCTTTTGGAATATGTAAACGTATCTCGCGCATATAGAATACGCACTGCACAAATACAATGCGTACTGTCTATATACAATGGGAGCTGAGCTTGTTTACTATAGAGTGTAATTCTTATACGAACTTATACTGCATATGTATAATGCGAACTCGATATCTGTACACTGCATTTGAGTATTTTCCCAAGGCCTCTGGTCTTTTTAAAATTCTCGCTTTGGCCCAGCTCGGGCTCCATTGAAGTTTTGTCTTGGGCTCGAAAATTTTCAGTGAAAATAAAAGTGTAGATAAGACAAACTTCTTCTATAAGACGAACCAGGTTTTGTAAGACGTAACGACAAATTATCAACCACTGAACAATTTGCTGAAAAAAAAACAAATTAGTTTTGGACATATAAATTTTTGAGGAATTTTATTTTACCGATGAGTACATTCGTTATATATTCTGCTCAAAAGTTTAGATTTATGCAAGTGGTAAGGTTGCTAAACGAACAATTAGAATGCATACTTTACTGGATACTAACTGGATAAATACTTTGTATATAATTTAACTATCTACTATTTAGCGATCACTACATTTTTCAAATATTCAAATTGATCACATGATACATTTCATATACAAAAAATTTACATAAAAATTTAGCTCAAAATACATAAGCTGCAAACGTAGAAACGAAAAATCTAGAATATATGGTTGAGAAATTGAATCTGTTGAACGTTAGTTTTCTGATATCATCGCATAGATCTTTTTCAGTTAGTTGTATCCACCAGATTGTAAATCCATTTGACACCCATTGTAAAGTATATTCAGTCTTTCTGGTAAAATTGATGGAGATGAATTTGTTTACCTACAGGAGTTATCCTTTTGGCAAATATTTCTAGGAAATAAATTTGGGTCATTTTTGATCTTTCACCATCGATATGTCGCAATCTGACACGCGTTCCTGTTGATTTCTCCGCGGATTTGGATTTTTATAACTTTTTCTTAAAAACTACATATTTCTATCCGATTTGCTTTTCGACCTCTTGACCTCTAATCTTAAGACTATTGTACCAATTATGTAATTAATACTGTTGATTCCAGTCAATCATTTCGCCAAGCAAAAATTTTACTATACTCACAAAAAGAAACAGAACTTTATAATAATACTATTTATATACTTAAAAATATGATGCAAACACTACATTTTGCAAATATTCAAATAGTTGTAAAATTGATTACGATGAAGGCGGAGATAAGGTGTAGAGATAAATGAAAATAAACAACAGTGCCACAACACTTCATGTTCGGTGTCGATTAATATTTTAAAATTAATACCGGTTTCTAAATAAACGATGCATTTACGTAAACTACAACGGACTGTTTAAATACCAGATCTAATTACGACATCTCTTATACCAATGTATCAGAATACCGAGTTTCCAAAGAAAAATTTTATATAATAAACAAAACATACTGAAAGTAACACAAAATACATACACTAGGGGTCTACCTTTTTAGTTTCACACTTTCACAGATGACTTTATTGCATAGTTTTATGTTGAAGCGCGCATGAGTGTGAAGCTACAACGGGTGAGACCTCTATACAATTCACACTTGAAAATATTTCAACTCTTTCTGTACTAGTGTGCAAAAGTGTGAAGAGGAATCGGGTGAACCCTAGTTTTGAAGTACCTTCTACTTGAGTTTTAGTAATTAAATTATTTAGTAAAAAGTTATTTAGTTATTTACTATTATTTAATAAAAAGTTATTTGCAATATATTTGAGGATGCTTTGCACGATCTGGAGGATCTTGGTTCTGCTAATGAGTCAAAGGAAGATGAAATTTACCTGAATTTAATTGAGGTTGAGCAGGTAATTTTGTTTTAAATGATTTTTGTCGTTAATCAAAATCTTGAAAACAATTGAAACGAAAATCTGAAGTTTTGAATCACGTTTTAAATTGACGGAGAATTAGAAGTGTAAACAAGTGTGAAAAAAATTATTTGATCACTTTCACACTTTCACACTTTGTCCCGCTATGGAGTCTCATTGGCAAGTTTTGAATTTTGGGGCGTGTTTTCACACTTTTGTAAAGACTTCTGTGAAAGTGTGAAAGTGCTCAAGTATGAAAGTTTTTCGGGTGAGACCTGTTTTTCTGCACTTCTGTAATTGGTTCTTTACACTTTCTGGGGAGGAGTTTCGCACTTCTCCTTCACACTTCTGTGAAAGTGTGAAAGTGTGAAAGTGTGCAATATGAAAAGGTAGATCCCTACTGTAAATTTAGAGATTATAAATCCAATAAAGGTTGTGAGTGGTTGCGGAATTGAATCCTAGAAATTGAAGCTCTTTGACATCGTAGTAGAATTTTCTTGGAGATAATTGTAAATTCTAAGTTTCNATCCCTACTGTAAATTTAGAGATTATAAATCCAATAAAGGTTGTGAGTGGTTGCGGAGTTGAATCCTAGAAATTGAAGCTCTTTGACATCGTAGTAGAATTTTCTTGGAGATAATTGTAAATTCTAAGTTTCAACATGTTTGGATAAGTATGCGAGATGTAGCAACAATGCAGACTTAGGGCAGGGGAAAAACTTAGGTTCACATATCCATGTAATTTAGCAACACCGCTGACTTAGGTCGATGGTCGGTAAAAATACTTAGGACGGTGGGTAGGTCGGTGGCTTTGAGGGGGTGGGAGTGAGGTGAATTTGTCATGCTGTACTAACTACTAGCATGAAATTTCAACCCTTGGTATAAATTTAAATCCTGAGGATACTGAATTTCGTGATAATTATGCGCTTTAGTATAATTTTGTTCCATTTATCTTATATTAACTGATTTTCAAAACTATTGAAATAAATTATACACTTTAGTAATGTCGATGTATGAAAACCATTATTAAAATTTATTATGCACTTGTGCTGTCTATTATTACCACAAGTTCATAATAAATGTTTTCTGATTTCTTTATGTTAATTTTAACTCCAGTCCAACATTTTATTTAATAAGATATAGAGAAGCTAGTTTTAGCCTTATGCCATTTGCTGTAGAAGGGCGTCTTATAAATTCGTGAGGTCACTCTCGTCAATTAAATTTTTTTTTTTTCATAGAAAGTAGAGATACCATTCGAAAGTAGGTTATAAAGTAGAAAAAATTAAGTCTCTTGGATAATCAAAGAAAAATTATGAGTTTTTGAAAATTGAAATTTTAAGATATTCTTTCGAAATTTCAATCTTTCAATACATGGTTTCCAAAGAAAATACAAAAATTTTAATTTTCAAAAATTCATACAATAAACAAAGCATACATAGAATAACGCAAAATCCATACACTGTAAATGTAGAAACTATAAATCCACTAGAGATTGTGAGGGTTTCACAGTTAAATCCTGGAAATTGTAGCTCTTTGAAACCGTCGTGAAACTCTCTTGGAGATAGTTGTAAATTCCAGATTGTAAAACAGCTTGAAAACTGTTGTAAACCATATTCAGTCTGTCCCACTCCATGTGAGTAAACACCCATACTAGCGGATGACACAAGTAGTAATCTTTGCCAATGTAAAAAGAATCTGTATTCCCAAATTTCCGAATAGCTCGGAGAATTTCATGTAGCTCCCACTCTTGTCCTACGTATATGAATTTATTACATTTCATCAATTCTTTCTCAACGGAGTAGTTGGACTCAAACTGAAAGTCTAGGCTGTTTATAACCGTCTCATATAGGGAACTTGTTTTGTTTCCCAAATGTCTCCCGTAATCCTCCAAAGCCACAATAAATGGGTTGCTGTACGCCAAGATGTTTATAAGAAATGCACTAGTTTCGAAATGAGATTTGTTAATTGACACGGATAGATGCTCAATTAAGTATAGAAAATACAAATTACTACGATTGACAATAGGTACCAGCATTTGATATCCTTTGGCAACCGCTTGCTTGACATATTCTATCTTACTCGCTGGCATCGGTGCAATTAGATCCGATGTTAGAATTCCTCGATAGCAGTTGGTAAGAGTAATGTGTAAGAGTAAACCAATTGTGCATTTCATACCGTTAATTCTAGACAATTTGTTTGACCAACCCAAGTCTTGTTCAAATTTAATACTAACTAGAAAGAACACATCACTATCAGGAACTTTCAGAGTTGCAAACAGAAACGACAGGGATATTAATAGAAGTGGGATGCAAACCAGAGCTCCTAACCAAAAATTTCAATTGAAAGGTTGTGAAATTGCTACAAAATATAAATAAGTTTCGATTCCATCACAGGTAAGAAAGTTGTATCCAATTTGGTTAGTGAAAAATACATAGTTAAATGAGACTTTGTCTCCTGAAGTTGACATTTTTGAACCAGGGTACAAATCAGAGTATGTCATTACAGAGGATAGTTGGGTTGGTGGACCGAACTTAAAAATTGTTGCATCTAGTATATACTTGGAGTGTTTGTACTGCGTCCGGTTTCACGAACTTAAAGCGTAGAGCAAGACTGTAGACTGACGCCTTAGTACATCCAGTGTAAAATACTTTTTAGTAGTTTCCAATGAAGTATTGGAAACCCCACTATAGATTGGTAATTTATTCCACTGATTATACCTCTCTTGAATCCACCAATATATACGGCAAAAGTGTGACAATATTTTGCTCAAAGTACTATCAAATAGTAGCCATGTTGGAGTAGTAATAGTATTTAATTCCTGCACTCCTAGTTCTACAGTTAACAAAGTAGAACATGGGTGGAGTAACAACGTCGTTACTTGCACAGATGTGGCGTTGATGAATTTGTATTCATATATGGGCATATAGGTAAGACTTGAGGTTTCTGGTACTGCATTGAAACTACTCAGTGGCTATCACAAAGTAAGAATATCGATAGTAGCATTTGTTCTTGTTTTCACAAAAAATGAGCCAAACAAAATCATTAAATAATTTTCGAGCCAAAAAAATTGGATGTTGTAAGAAATATATTAGTTGGCAAATTTCCTTGCGAAGAATAAAAGACGATTCGATCTTACCCAGGGCTGAAACATACAAGTTTTCATACTTGTTTGTAGACGAATTATATTTTAATCTAATAACTACTGTCTCAGTATTTGTATAGTAATTGGATAGGTATTCCAGGATAATAAAATGACAATTTCGTCATAGAAATTTGTTGTTGACTTGTGTTTTTGATGTACAGAGTGATGGTTAACATAAAGCAGAGTGTCATTATATAAATAGCCATTATAAAATTCAAGCATCTTGCAACTTTTCACGTTGGTGTAGTTTTTGTTGTTTTTTAGGCTCAAATGCACAAATTTTTACCAAACTTGTAGACCAACTCAAACCTGAGCTATGACTTGATTAATACAATCATATCTAAGAGCAAGAAAAGTCAAAATGAAAATAAATGATTCACTTGCAACAGAATACAGTTGACTCCGGAGTACCTCAAGGTTGAATACTGGGTCCTTTACTATTCTCACTGGTTGTAAATAATTTAAACAAGTTACTCCTAGACATAAATGTTAAAATAATACTTTACGCTGATGATTTAGACAAGTCAATTGCAAACGGCACTTGAGCGACTTGACAAATGGTGTGAACAGGTAGGAGTATATATGAATTATGATAAAACTGAGTTTGCAATCTTTAGGAAACCTAAACATATATCAGCACAGTTACCAGATAATCTTACATTCAATATACGTCAAATACAAAGAAAAAACAGTTTTAAGTATTTAGGTAACTTGCTTGATGAAACTCTTAATTTTAATGAGCATTTGCAAACAGTACAGAGGGTGGATACTATTTTATTTGGCCAAATAAAAACAATTCTTAGAAGGTAATCTTACGACGATGAAACGCTTTTGTTTGTTCAATGTGTTCACCATGAGGTGCCTTAACCAATAACAAACGGCGTTTCCAAGATTTGTACACTTTTTGTACCATTGCTTTCGAAACTCCATTCCATTCCTCTTGCAAAGTTTTCCAGACCCCGTTCATTGTTTTTGCTTTTCGTAAATTAAGCATCTGTTTCAAGTGACTGAAACCAAAAAAATCCATCGGACTGGTGTCTGGACTTTTTACAGGAATTTCTGATTTGGGAATGAGTATCATTCCAAGTCTTTCTTTCAAATCCACGGCGTAAGCCATCGTTTTGTTGGAAGTATGAGAAGGAGCAGCGTCATGATAGATAAAAACTTTATCCAGTTCTTCAGGGTACATTGACGCTACAGAGACTTCAAGTAAAGGTCTTAAAACATGCTCAATATAATAATGAGCATTAATCTTGACCTTCGCTGGAACTTTGAACGGGACCGTTCCTCTTCCAGTCATAGCTCCAACCACCATGAACTTATCACCAAACTCTTCATTGTTTTGAGAAAAATATTCAGGGTCGGGTTTCTTCGGATTGGTATAATAAATTCGTCGTACCCCATCGCAGTCTTGAAGATGGAAGCAGGCTTCATCAATTGTGACTGCAAATTCTGACTTTTAACCGGCAACGTGACCTTCATACAGCTTCCGAGAGTTTTTTCTCCGATTTTCAATGTGTGATGGTTTGAGTGTGTGTACGAGGATCTTTTTTTTAACTTTCTTTTTCAAAATTTCTTGAATTGACTTCCAAACAGTGTGCTTCGACACATTCAACTTTCTGGCATTTTGAATTTGACTTGGAGGATTTTCTTTTCCTGTTAAAAAGTCAATTTGCCTGATCAATAATTTATTCGTATTTTACGCACGTGTGGTTTATGCTCGACTTTGGGTGAAGAAAGTCCAACAGCTTTGTGGTTACGACGGATTCCAATAGAGTTGAGTATGTTGGACACCGTGCACTTTGATACGGTTATTCCCGACTTTCGGAGCTCTTCTACAATAAACCTAGATGAGAGGCCTTGGATTGAAAACCCTCTAATCAGATTGTCAACTTCTAAATCAATTTTCCTTTTGGAAATTAAAACTAAAGAGATATTTTTTGTAAGTCAACAAATAGATAAAGAGTAGGAAACTCTAATATCAAAAATTTGGAGCGCGCGGGGTCGAAGGAAATGAGAATGTTCCCTGGCCAAATAAAACAGTATCCACCCTCTGTAGAATCAAAAGTAGCAAGAAGATGCGGACGTNATCAAAAATTTGGAGCGCGCGGGGTCGAAGGAAATGAGAATGTTCCCTGGCCAAATAAAACAGTATCCACCCTCTGTAGAATCAAAAGTAGCAAGAAGATGCGGACGTATGCAACATCTTAAAAGGTTTTTAACCCCACTTATGTTCAAAATAGTTCTAAATGCATTTGTACTTTCTTAAATCAATTTCTGTTTTAGCATATGGGCGGATAATATATCCAAAATTACAAGTATTCAAAGGAAAATCAATAACTGCCTGTCTAGTTATTACTATCCTTATAGAAGCAAAAATAAATTTAGAAAACAAAAAATTGATTNAATCAATAACTGCCTGTCTAGTTATTACTATCCTTATAGAAGCAAAAATAAATTTAGAAAACAAAAAATTGATTATAATTCTAGGTACTCGAATCTTAATAATAAGGATTATTTTAACCTTCACGATAAGTGCAATATTCAAAGTCTATCGGAAAGACTGAACTATACCACATTTATAGAGTTATATAAAATCATTAACAACTAAGGCATTCAGGAATTGAATGAATACTTCCAACTGAAAGAACANAATCAATAACTGCCTGTCTAGTTATTACTATCCTTATAGAAGCAAAAATAAATTTAGAAAACAAAAAATTGATTGTAATTCTAGGTACTCGAATCTTAATAATGATTATTTTAACCTTCACGATAAGTGCAATATTCAAAGTCTATCGGAAAGACTGAACTATACCACACNGCAATATTCAAAGTCTATCGGAAAGACTGAACTATACCACATTTATAGAGTTATATAAAATCATTAACAACTAAGGCATTCAGGAATTGAATGAATACTTCCAACTGAAAGAACATAACTATCACTCAAAATTGACTAACTCTTTGGTAATACCAAATTTAAGGTGTAAGTTTTCATCAAAAGCGTTTTATGTACGTGCTTTAGGGCTCTGCAACAAATATATTCTATATAATAAGGGTAATATTGAAGAAACCTTAGGAAAGTTTAAAAAGCAAGTCAAAGAATGGCAAAACATGCAAAAAACTGAAATATATGATTATCAATGACACACATACTAAAAATCAATATACTGATTCTACGACTTACGATACATTTCACATCTGACAAATTTAATCTCAATGGGCTCAAAAATCTGCCCAAAGACACCTAGTGCTAAATGTCACTCTAAAACATTTTTCTTTCTTTAAAAAAAAATATTTTAACACTAGTATTAATATAATAATTAGGCCCTGTTAAACAGGCGTGTCTGTTCAAATTAACATTTGCAAAGAATGATGCTCATGACAGGAAAATAAATTCTAAAAAAAAAAAAGTCATGCTAAATTGGTTAAAAAATTAGGATTAGTTATTTTAACCAATGCTACGCCAAAGGCTTGCGGCGTAAGGAAGAGTACTGTTATTAGATCTTTTAAGCAGTGCTTGGAAAAGGTGCCGCAACCTGCTTATTTAACTTCTTTCATGGAGCTAACCAAAGCAGGGATGTTAAAGCTCAGTAACGTCCATCCTTTTAAAGAAAGGTCGATTATTAAAGATTTGGTTGAGCAGAGTGGCAAAGATGTGAAACTATTATTTTTACCTGTGGCTTATTGTGAACTCAACCCCAATGAGCTCGTTTGAGCCTATGTTAAACAAAGGTGTCAAGTGTCAACACGGGGACTACAAAAAATGTTTTACAGTTGACTCTTGAATGTTTAAATACAGTTTCGCCTTTGCTATGGGCGGCGTGTGAAAGAGAATCTTGAGGTATGAGGAATATTTTTTGACACGAGACAGAATAATAGAAAATAACATGGAAGGTTTAATTTCTAACCCAAATCCAATGTCTAATTTCTAACGTCTTGGGGAATTTAGTAGTAGTTGTAGCAGTAGTAGCAATGAAGAGGAAGTAGATTTGACGAACTAACAGCGTTAATGATTAAGGATTATGAAACCGTATTCTGTTATCCTAAATAAAATCTTGGTGCAAAAGTTTAGAATTTGGTTAAAATTTGGATTTTTTTACGCGTGGTCAGTATTCGCATCTATGTTATCAGAGAGTATATATGGAAGACAGAGGGGGTGAGTGTGATGTGAGTTATAATGGAAATAGGTAAGGGGTTTCCAATCGTCTAATTGTTTTTACTTGCCTTTTTTAGTTAAAACTTTCTCCTTATTTACTAATTTTTGGATTCCAGGGTAGTTTTAGTTTATATCTCAGAGTATTGAACACATACAGAACCCGCCAAATTAATCCGGGCCGTAGAAAGTCACTTTCACCAAAAAAAAATTTGAGACAGCAAATAAATAGCGCGAAATACAAAAGTTGGAGGGAATGAAGTTAGCGTATGTTTAAGTTAACATACCTTAGCAAAAATTAGTTGAACAACAGCAGAGAGTTGAGAGAATGAGAGACTTGATTAAAAAATTCTCCTCTCTACTTTCGCATAATCTTTCTGTAACATGTAAACAGTATCATCTAAAAATTAAAAAAAAATAAAAAAATTTGCTTTAAGGAGTCTTACTGACAATAATTTTAGGAGCTACCCTTTCTCCAGCAAATAGCATGGGTCAAAAGTAACTTCCAGTCGTCCCAAAAACACTGGTTGGACTGTAGAGTCCATCTTATAAATGTGCTGAACCCACCAGTATACAGAGCAAAATTGTTTTAATATTTTTTTCAGAATGTCATCAAATAGTACCCGTGTTGGTAGATTAATTGTATCTAATTCCTGCACTCCTAGTTCTACATTTGTTGACAAACTAAACCACCAGAAGTCTTAGCAACGAATTTGCTTGCACGGATGCGATGTTGATGAATCAGTTTACATATATGGGGATCCATATCCCTCTTGCGGCTAGTGGTATTGCGCTGGAACTGCGACAAAGTAAGAATTTAGAATGTTGCACTTGTTCGGTTGGTCACAATTCACGAGCCAAGCAAAATCATCATTACATTGCTTTTACTAAAAAATTGGCGGCTGAAAGAAATATATTAGTTGGCAAATTTCTTCACGAAAAATTAAGATTGAGTTGAGTATATTCAGGGTTACAAGTTATAAGATTTGAGATTTATTTGTAGATGAGTCATATTTGAATAATGCTGACTACTGCACCAATATCTGTATAATTATTGGATAGATATTCCAGGATAATAAATTTACAATTTTGAAATCCATCTTCGTCGATAGAAATTTGTTGTTGACTAGTGTGTTTGATATACAAAGTGATGGTTAAAATAATGTGGACTGTCATCATACAAATGGCCATTATGATGTTCAGGGTTCTTGAACGTTGCACGTATCAGTCAAATATCCTTTGTGTATAGTTAGGAGGCTTCGGTTGGTTGTCTAACTGAAGTCTCTTCTCAATGCCTTTGCTATTTGTTGTTCTACTGTATATCACAGATAATACAATGCATTGTAAGACATTCGATAAAGTCTTATAGCCTTTAACTTCTAACTTATACATAGATATTGTATCGATGATGTTATTTTGGCGTTGCAGTTGTCAAGAGTCGAAAAATTTTTGAATACATTCGAGCGGACTTGCGAAATAATCATATAACAAATGGATCATGGATAATCTTCACTACTATACCAACTACTGTTAACTTTACCAACTACAGTATGTTAGGTAGCGAAGAAGAATTTTTTCTTCTCACTCCCTCCGAAAAATTCTTCTTCGCTACCNCCAACTACAGTATGTTAGGTAGCGAAGAAGAATTTTTTCTTCTCACTCCCTCCGAAAAATTCTTCTTCGCTACCAAACTATCAAGATTGTACAAACCACGATATATCATGTAAGATGACAGTTAGTAAGTATAGTGTGGATTTGAACTTGTAAACAAGGTGGCGTTTTGAGGTAAAGTTACTCATTTTTATCTTCATTTGTGTTAGATTTTTTTAAATTGATTCCAAGAATTAAAAAAAAAATATTTATCAGTTGGAAAACCCTTATAAAATGACCTTACTTTTACAAACCAAAGTTAGGACTAACGTACTTGAAAAATAGACAAGGTTTAATTCCAGTAAAAACCTCGACTAAAGTCAAACCTCGGTTAAGACGAATTCTCTTTTGTTGTTCCGGTAAACAAATCATGTGTGTTTTACCTCGGCTACAACATACAAAATATTTAATCCCTTGTAATTCGACTTCATCGAAATTTACTGTATACTCAGGGGAAATTATAAGTTGAACTGTTTTGATGTTATCGAAATGAATAGCAACCCGTAGCAACCGGTAAAAGAGGTAGCCATGAAGTTTGAATCTAAGAACGATTGAGGAACGGTTCTTAGGTAACCAATAAGAAACGCCGATTTCTAAAGTTTGTGTCCGATATATGAATCAAGACACAAATATAGTAGGACAAACATGAAGATCGTATAAACAATCCATAGATTTGCTTTTCGTGGTTAATAATGCAATAATTCAAATTGAACAAATCGTATGATTCCAATCATAACCAGACAATCAGTGTCTTATGGAATTTCCATTTTTTTTTACGTAAAACACTATCAAATAATAAAAATTTTCATGAGGTCAGAGAATCCACTTATTCATCACAATTAAAATCTTGCTGATACTCTATGTTAACGTTCAATTTTTATCTGAGTTGGAAATTTTATATAAATATGTTTGAAAAAATAATTATTTTACAAATAAATTTAACCTTTAAATATTTTTTGTTTAACCTCAAATTTTTACAAAAATGTTGAAATTATCGTTGATACTCTCCGTGGCTTTGGCTGTCCAAGTATTTGGGGCACCTGGTACAATTTCTCCTACTATTCTACGGTCACTAAATAGTGAAAGAACCGTTGATATTTTAGTAACTGTAGCTGCTCCTATTAGGCAAATTTTGTCCACAGTGAAAACACTTTCATTTGCCACCAGAGGTCAACGACTTACGTACATCGCCAATGCACTCAAGTCCCACACAGCCGCAACGCAGAAACCAATCCTTGAATTCCTTTCCAAAGTTGCTCCTGCATCAGCTGAAATCAAAACTTTCTGGATTACCAACAAAATTTTCATTAAGAATGCTGATGTTGCTGTTGTTCAAGCTTTGGCATCTAGATCTGACGTATCTGCCATCACTGAAAACAGAAAGTACGGATTGATTGAACCAGTTGAGGCAGAGCCCGCGAAATCTCATATTCAGAACGAGCTTGAATGGGGGCTCTTAATGATTGAAGTGCAGAAAGTCTGGGATGCAGGCTTCAATGGTAATACGATTGTTCCATCTAAAGTTTTTGCAATAGTATAAAATTCATTTGTTTTTAAATTTAGGTACTGGAACACGCGTTGGAGGTATCGATACTGGTAAAATTAGCATTCTAGCTTCAAAGTTAGATAATATTCATTGGAATTATTGTGACTAATCATAATTATTTGAAAATTAATATCATAGGCGTTCGTCATACTCATGAAAGCCTTGTGAATAACTTTGCCCCAGACTACAACTGGTTTGATGCAGTTGAAGGATTAAAAACTCCAACTGATCCACAAGGTCATGGAACTCATATCACTGGAACAATTGTCGGAACAGGAGGAATTGGAGTTGCACCAGGTATAAAAAGACACTCAATTAAAAAAAAATTTTTTTAAGCAATCTTCTGATTTGAACGTAGGCGCTGAGTGGGTTCATTGCAGAGCCATAGATGGCGACGGTTATGCAACTGTAGCTTGGTTTTTGGCATGTGGTATGGAAATAAATCTTAGAAAATTTTGTCATTGACAAAAAATTGCTGAATTTATAATAACCTTGTTTTAAATCTAGGTGAATGGTTTGCTTGCCCAACTTTGCCTGATGGCTCAGAACCAAACTGTGAAAAGGCACCAGTTGTTGTGTCTAACAGCTGGTAAGTTTGAAAATACTGATGGCAATAAGTCGATTATGATCAAGTATGTATTTTATAGGGGATACTACCAAGGTGGGGAAAATTTCATGGATGATGCTATTGAAACTTGGGTAGCTGGAAATATTGTACCCGTCTTTGCTATTGGTAACGAAGGACCAACTTGTGCATTTTTGCGTTCTCCCGGTGACAGTGGAGTGCCTCTTGTTGCAGTTGGGGGTAGTACTATCGACGATGAAGTTTCACACTTCAGTTCCTTTGGACCATCAATTCTGGGTCAAATTAAACCAAGTATGCTAATACTCACAGTTAATTCATATGTAACTAGTATTCAAGTAGTTTGACAATATTTTTATTTTTTTAAGACATTGTTGCTCCTGGAACTGATATCCGATCAGCTAGCAATAGCGCCGATGACGCCTACGTAACTCAAAATGGCACGAGCATGGCAACACCACATGTCGCTGGAGTCGTCTCACTCCTATTCAGTTCTAATCCAAATTATACTTATGAGGAAATCACGCAGCGGCTATACTCCGGAGCAACTCAGACGGTATGAAAGTGAACAAAAATTACTATTGTCGGGTAAATTAGAACAAAAAAAATTTTTTTTTAGATTCCTTCTACTGGACTCAACTGCGGTGGTATTCCAGAAGACACATACCCAAACAATCATGTCGGACATGGTCGTCTCTCAGCTTCGGCTTCAGTCTTAGGATAAATGACTATTGTATCTTCACATCAAATTTCAGTAATAAATGCAAAAGCAATGAAACGATTTCAAGAACCCAAAATGGGTTGGTGTTTTCAAGTTAGATAAGATGGGAAATTGTTGTACAATGTATGAACCATTTACATTCTCTTTCAAAAATGGTCCCTTGGTCTCGGATGGCGCTCGAGTTGATTTGAAATTACCCATTTAGACTTCTTGGGATTCCTTTTAAAATGGTCCTTGGACTCTTCTGAAAATGCTCCGTCTAGCTGTTTTGAAATTACACCCTTTGTTTCTTCTCGGATTCTATCGAAAATGCTGCATTACTAGTGCAGTTTTAAGGTAGTCGTAGAAGAGCCCAAGCTCAGATTTGAAAGGGGAATATTAGGCGCCGAGCTTTCGTAGAAACTGTTGTTTCTTTTATTAACACCGCTTGTCCACCTCTGTAGTGGACTGAGTGGATGGATAGAGTGTAGTGTACAGTGTAGACAAATTATGGCATATTTACAGCACACGTGATGTAATCACTTTGAGTAGCGCCGCTAATTTTACTAGTTGGAAAGTAGCAGTAACCGGAAATTTTTTCCATGTAGCGATAGTGATATCGGTCGCGGTAGCGGGAGGTCAAATTGGGTTGGGTGTTCAAAAAATTCCCAAGTTTTTGATAAAAACCTCTTCTTTCTGGACTTTTGCTTTTCTCCATGAGTCAATACATTTTTTTGTGGCGGAAATGTGAGAGGTAGCGAGATCGGTGCTCGCCATATTCTGTTAGGCGGAAATGGGGGATGGTGGGAATTGGTTATGGGAAATGGTAGGAGTTCGGGGAATTAACAAAGGCAGGGTGTGGTCAGAGGTCAAACAACCACGGGACGTAAATGGGGAAAAAGGGACTCCGAATTGACTGTCTTGAGCGAGATGTTAACGGGACGAGGGCTGGGGACACAGTTATACGCCCTCCAGGAAATCCCAGATTTCCAGGAGTGTGAAGAAGCTGGATTTTGTAAGGCATGGGAACCAGACTTCAGGCGTCTGTCGTCTGCACAGTGGAAGAGAGGGACGCAACGGAAAGTGGAGAAAGGTCACTTTCCCTCCAACAATTTGTAGACGTTTGTTGTTGTGCTCAACCTAACAACATTTTTTCGAAATTTTTAAAAAACTGTCTAAAACATTTTAATGTCATGATTCGTGGAGAAATGAAAACAGAATTTTTTTTTAACTGAAAATATTCTGCCATCCCAAGGATTTACCCCAAACGTCTATAACCAGATATAGGCCCAATTCCCTAAATTGTATAGAGCGCTTGATAGTATTAAGGCTCATAGTACTATCAGATGATAGAAAATATACGGGAACGAAAAACTTCTCGAATGATAGAAAAATTGTGATAGAGTTAGCTGGTTTGTCTATTCCTAACCGAAATGTGTAGGAGATCAACTACCCTGTGTCCCTTAAAATCACTACGCAATTGAGAAAATGAGTTCTCATCCCCACAACTCCTCTCAAAGAGAATTTCTATGTCTTGAGTTTGAGTGGATATGATTGCATTGAGGGACTAAGAAATTTATACATGCCTCTGAGGTGATTAGAACTAGCGGGAGGCGCTAGTTTTTTCAACCAATCAGAGACCTCCAAAATGAGTCACACTTCATAGTTACATTAATCCGCTAGTCTGATAGTCTGATTAGTACTATAAAGTGTTCTATACAATTACGGGAATTGGGCCAATATATGACTTAGCTACTATACAATTTTGTACAGCTTAATTCAGTAATCGAGAGATAATTACTACTGACTTGGCATTTTCTAAGTCCATGGCCCACACAAGGAATTTTGAGAAGGCCGATGAATCCTTCAAGCATAATTTGTGTTAACTTAAGAATACACTACTAACTTAGGAATATTTTGGCAAATCAGTACAATTCAGTATTGTTAATAACAACGAATCATTGAGATATAACTATCTTTCTAACTAAAAACATTTTTTCACGTACATAACGTTATTTGCGAAGTGGTTGTTATCGAGATCCTCATAAGGAAAGTGACGCTAAGTTTGCGAATGCCAAGAAGAGGAGTAGACAACTGATGGACCGGAATATTTGGTTCGGCTTCACAGAGATAAAACACGTGATATATCTCAGAGTGTGTCATATGCCATACGTATAATACATCCTCGCAACATACAAAAGTGTTATTTAAATAAGTGTGACATAGCGTGGGTTGGTGGTGCTGCCATCAAGCACATTACTTTAGAACTAAAATTTTCGCACAGAATTTCGGCAGCTAACAACTCTAACGGTAACTGGTATATAACAGCAAAATTTCAAATTTCTCCCCAAAATTATGCAATATTGTGCAAAATTATGCGCTACTTTGAAATTATGCAATTTAGGCGTTTTATGCTAGACAAGTAGGTGTCAATCGATATAATTTTTTTGATCCAGTGACACTAGAAATATGAAATAGACGGCAAGGGCTAATTGCGACTATGCAATTTTATGCAAATTATGCATTTGGTCGTCCTTGGATATCAGCAATTGTGTGTCTACTCATACTTGGTGCAACTTCAATTCCTCTTGTTCCGAAAATTGTTCTAGTAATATGAATACCATGACCGTTTGGATCAGATTTTTTAATCCTGCAATGGCGTCGAAGCAGTTGTCGTCTGGGGGAAAGTTTTTGACAAAACGTTCATTAGTGTGACGAATCAAATTAATTTTCACAGAAATTATAATTAGCTACAATATTTGAAATGAGTATGATCCCAGTTTGAAAAGAAATTGCAAATTTTACTACTGTGGAGACCTCCAACACGTGTTCCAGTACATAAATTGAAAAATAAATAAATTTTATAACGATTTAAAAATTCCATCTCTAAAAGTAAATACAAAAACTTATAAGAAAAGTCGTATTACTGTTAAATCCTGCCTCCTAACCCTTCTGTACTTCAATTATTCAGAACCCCCATTCAACCTCGTTCTGAATATGAGATTTTACGGGCTTCGCTTCAACATGTTGAATCATTCCATACTTCCTGTTTTCAGTGATGGCAGATACGTCAGATCTATCTGCCAAAGCTTGAACAAGAACTTAATATGTAGAGCAAGACTATACCCGGGNCGGGCTTCGCTTCAACATGTTGAATCATTCCATACTTCCTGTTTTCAGTGATGGCAGATACGTCAGATCTATCTGACAAAGCTTGAACAACGAACTTAATATGTAGAGCAAGACTATACCCGGATGGCTTAGTACATCCAGTGTAAAATAAATGATAAAATAGGGATACAAGGTACAAGCTTTAAAACTTATTTGTAGACTTATTGGATGGGTATTGCAGGATAATAAAATGACAAATTTCAAATCCAGTTTCGTGTATAAAAATTTGTTGTCGACTAGTACAGCATGAACCACTTTAATCCGGGCCTTCTTTTTTCGCCTTTCACTAAGNATACAAGGTACAAGCTTTAAAACTTATTTGTAGACTTATTGGATGGGTATTGCAGGATAATAAAATGACAAATTTGAAATCCAGTTTCGTCTATAAAGATTTGTTGTCGACTAGTACAGCATGAACCACTTTAATCCGGGCCTTCTTTTTTCGCCTTTCACTAAGAACGGCTTGGGGCAGGCGATACACAATTAGTAAATAATGAAAGTGAAGTTAATTTTATTGTAATCAAATCACTATAAAATATCTGTTCCGATTAGATACACTAATGCAAAGCAATGGAGCAAAGCAGAGAGGCAAAGAGAAGGGTCGGCAGGTTCTCTGTTGAGTCAGGTGGAATAGATGCCAAGGGATCGGACCCCATTCTTCTAGTTGGTCATTTCTCTCAATTACCCATCTTTCAGCATTACAGAATGGTGTTTGTTAAAAAAAAATTTTTTTTTAAGTCAGTTTTGATTAGCTAGACAAGTTATTGCAAAGCGTCGACAGGTTCTCTGTTAAGTGAGGTGGAGTAGATGCAAAGGGACCATACTCTATTGCACTCATTCTATCAACTCTCTGATGCTCTTATTAAATAAATAATTTTTGCAGAGGAATGTTTTCTCAAACACACCCTAACTTTATTCCCTCCAACTTTTGTATTTCGCGCTATTTATTTGTTGTCTCAAATTTTTTTTTGGTGAAAGCGACTTTCTACGGCCCGGATTAAAGTGGTTCATGCTGTATTTTTGATGTACAACGTGATGCTTAAAATAATGTAGTGTCATCATATAAATTGTCACTGTGAGGTTCAAGGTTTCTGAACGTTGCATGTTTTTGAGATTTTTGTTGCTTTTTGTTCACAAATAAACAATTTCACCAAACTGTTAGACCAACTCAAACGTAAGCTATGACTTGACTAGAAACTTCAAATATTGATCCTAATATATTCTCGTCTACGATGAATTCTAACGACTTGAAGATAAAATAAAAATTACAGGAGAATACTTCAATATTTGGTAAATTCAATTCCTTCATGAATGTATGAAGATAATGAATTTGTCATGATTAGGAACTTTAGCATAAATTTGTCTCTACTTATCTTGTATTAACCGATTCTCAAAAATATTGGAATAAATTTTTAAACAATAGCTACCACTTTCTCAATAAGTGTTTAACCTAGATAAAACAGTGTGTGAAGGGATGAGGAGTCCTCTTAGGGTCCTAAATCCAAGTCCTGTGTGGAGATAGGTCACCAGGCTCACCAAAATCAACAAAATAATAATTAATAAATTATTAAATATTAATTAAATAATAATTAATTAAAGAAATAATGTTAAATAAATATTTATTAAATTTTCCAAAATGGAAGAGCAGATAAAAGCTCTGCTTTTCCCAACGGTCAAATGCTAACTGAGTCTATCCACAGGGATAGACTCTGCACAGGTAAGTATATACATATAGCTAGGGATCATAATAATAATAATAATAATAATATATATAGGGAGGGTTAATGAATTGTAAGGGAAGAAGAAGAAGAAGAAGAAGAAGAAGAACACAGCAGCAGCTGTGTTGTTGTTGTGTGTGGTGAGCGGGAGGTCCAGTCCCGTTCATCACATAAAGGTGAGGGTCTTCACCACATGTGATACATCTGTGATGTATGTCAGTGAACACCTTTTCACTGTCTGTGAAAAAGTGTTCGTTTTAACCGAGAGTTCGGCTTAACCGAATTCGCCCAAGGCGAGGTTTAATGCACCTGAATTTTGTTGAGCTAACCAATTGAAGGGTNATTCGGCTTAACCGAATTCGCCCAAGGCGAGGTTTAATGCACCTGAATTTTGTTGAGCTAACCAATTGAAGGGTCAGAGGACTCTATTGTTCCCATGTTAATAAATCTACTGTGTCAGCTCAAATTTGTCCCAAATCCCACCAATTTTCTAATCCCTCCACGGTGGTTCCGGGACAGAATGAACCACTATAGGACATAAAATTAGAAATTGGCTAATTCTGTGGCCTCTCAGCATCAAGAAATTAATTCGACAGAATTATTTATCTCTCTTACCTTACCTATCACGATAAACCTTTAGTACATTAGCTTAATTATTAAATATAAACCTTGCCCGTATAGCAAAGTTGCATTTTGAAACATTTTTTAAACCGTGGTTTATTTTTGGTTTCAATAGTTAAAAGGTCTCTTGAAATGTTACTTCTTTGACTACGGAAACTAATCTGAGACGACAGGTGAGATTAATAACGTTTCGAACTGATTAGAAACGTTCCAATTTCCAAGAGAATTTTCAAAAGAGTCCAATCCTGAGCAGAGACAATTGAAATTTTATAAAGAGCCCAAGTACCAGTTTAGAAATAGACCAACATGGGCAGCAACAAAAATAATTTTTCTTAAGCGGCCGACCTTTAGCAGAGGAAAAGTTAAACGCCGAACTTAGGTTCATGTTCATGTCCGATCCCTTTAAAACACTTGTAAACCTTTACTAAACTTTACTAATAGTAACAATCTTAATCAAAACAAGTGATTTCAAATGCTTGACTATGAAGTGGATTAGGCGTAGACCAGCATTTTGAATTTTATGTTGAAAATTTTTATGCATAGTTAGAATGCTTGTTAGTTGTCTGAAGTTTTTTCTTAATGCCTTTGCTATTTGTGGTTTTACTGTATATCACAGACAATACAATTCATTGTAAGACATTCGATGAAGTCTTATAGCCTTTAACTTCTAACTTATACATAGATATTGTATCGATGATGTTATTTTGGCTTTGCAGTTGTCAAGAGTCGAAAAATATTTGAATACATTCGAGCGGACTTGCGAAATAATCATATAACAAATGGATCATGGATAATCTTCACTACTATACCAACTGCTGTCAACTTTACCAACTATCAAGATTGTACAAACCACGATGTATCATGTAAGATGACAGTTAGTAAGTATAATGTGAATATTATGAACTTGTAAGCAANTGCTGTCAACTTTACCAACTATCAAGATTGTACAAACCACGATATATCATGTAAGATGACAGTTAGTAAGTATAATGTGAATATTATGAACTTGTAAGCAAGGTGGCGTTTTGAGGTACAGTTAATCATTTTTATCTTCATTTGTGTTAGGTTTTTTTTAAATTGATTCCAAGAATTAAAAAAATATGAAAATATTTATCAATCGGGAAAACCTAATAAAATGACCTAACGATTACAAATCAAAGTTAGAACAAACGTACTTGAAAAATAGAAAAACTTCAATTTCAGTAAAAACTTTGACTAAAGGTCAGAGAATCCACTTATTCATCACAATCAAAATCTTGCTGATAGTCTACGTTAAGGTTTAATCTTCATCTGAGTTGTAAATTTCATATAAATATGTTTGAAAAAATAATTATTTTACAAATAAATTTCACTTTTGCTTAATCTCAAAATTTTGCAAACATGTTGAAATTGTCGTTGATACTCTCTGTGGCTGTGGCTGTCCAAGTATTTGGAGCCCCTGCTACAATTTCTCCTAATATTCTATGGTCACTGAATACTGAAGGAACCGTTGATGTATTAGTAACTGTAGCTGCTCCTGTTAGGCAAATTTTGTCTACAGTGAAAACACTTTCATTTGCCACCAGAGGTCAACGACTTACTTACATCGCCAATGCACTCAAGCCCCACACAGCCACAACGCAGGAACCAATCCTTGAATTCCTTTCCAAAGTTGCTCCTGCATCAGCTGAAATCAAAACTTTCTGGATTACCAACAAAATTTTTATTAAGAATGCTGATGCTGGAGTCATACAAGCTTCGGCAGCTAGATCTGATGTATCTGCTATCACTGAAAACAGGAAGTACGGATTGATTCAACCAGTTGAGACAAAGCACGCGAAATCTCATATTCAGAACGAGCTTGAATGGGGGCTCTTAATGATTGAAGTGCAGAAGGTGTGGGATGCAGGCTTTAATGGTAATACGATTTTTCTATAGTATTTGTATTTACTTGTAGCTAAAGTTTTTACAATAGTATAAAATTGATTGATTTTTAAATTTAGGTACTGAAACACGTTTTGGAGGTATCGATACTGGTAAAATTTGCAATTTATCTTCAAATTGAGATTATATTAATTGGAAANAAACACGTTTTGGAGGTATCGATACTGGTAAAATTTGCAATTTATCTTCAAATTGAGATTATATTAATTGGAAATATTATGACTAATTATGATTTTTTGTGAAAATTATTGTCAAAGGAGTTCGTCACACTCATGAAAGCCTTGTGAATAACTTTGCCCCAGACTACAACTGGTTTGATGCCGTTGAAGGATTAAAAACTCCAACTGATTCAAACGGTCATGGAACTCATATCNCAGACTACAACTGGTTTGATGCCGTTGAAGGATTAAAAACTCCAACTGATTCAAACGGTCATGGAACTCATATCGCTAGAACAATTGTCGGAAAAAGAGGAATTGGAGTTGCATCAGGTATAAAAAGACACTCAAAAAAAAAAATTTTTTTTTGTCCTATTTTTAAGAAATCTTCTGATTTGAATTTAGGTGCTGAATGGGTTCATTGCAGAGCCATNCTATCAGATGTCTCCCGCCCAACTCCTTGTACACTCTCCTTCAATTTAATTAGAAATGGTTTTTACCTTTAACAGTCTTTTTGAATTTTTGGTGGCAAGGTGAATGTAAATAAAAAATAAGACTTATCTGAATTAAGAATTAAATTGTAACTTCACCATCTAAAAGTTTAAATGAGAAGACGCGCACATCTTGAAAGAAAAAACAAAAAATCTCGCGGCGAGAACTTTGAGGGCTCAATGCTATTTGGTTCGAGAGTAGGTGGCGTTTTGAGGTACAGTTAATTATTTTTATCTTCATTTGTGTTAGGTTTTTTTTAAATTGATTCCAAGAATTAAAAAAATATAAAAATATTTATCAATCGGGAAAACCTAATAAAATGACCTAACGATTACAAATCAAAGTTAGAACAAACGTACTTGAAAAATAGAAAAACTTCAATTTCAGTAAAAACTTTGACTAAAGGTCAGAGAATCCACTTATTCATCACAATCAAAATCTTGCTGATAGTCTACGTTAATCTTCATCTGAGTTGTAAATTTCATATAAATATGTTTGAAAAAATAATTATTTTACAAATAAATTTTACTTTTGCTTAATCTCAAAATTTTGCAAACATGTTGAAATTGTCTTTGATACTCTCTGTGGCTGTGGCTGTCCAAGTATTTGGGGCCCCTGCTACAATTTCTCCTAATATTCTATGGTCACTGAATACTGAAGGAACCGTTGATGTATTAGTAACTGTAGCTGCTCCTGTTAGGCAAATTTTGTCTACAGTGAAAACACTTTCATTTGCCACCAGAGGTCAACGACTTACTTACATCGCCAATGCACTCAAGCCCCACACAGCCACAACGCAGGAACCAATCCTTGAATTCCTTTCCAAAGTTGCTCCTGCATCAGCTGAAATCAAAACTTTCTGGATTACCAACAAAATTTTTATTAAGAATGCTGATGCTGGAGTCATACAAGCTTTGGCAGCTAGATCTGATGTATCTGCTATCACTGAAAACAGGAAGTACGGATTGATTCAACCAGTTGAGACAAAGCCCGCGAAATCTCATATTCAGAACGAGCTTGAATGGGGGCTCTTAATGATTGAAGTGCAGAAGGTGTGGGTTGCAGGCTTTAATGGTAATACGATTTTTCTATAGTTTTTGTATTTACTTGTAGCTAAAGTTTTTACAATAGTATAAAATTGATTGATTTTTAAATTTAGGTACTGAAACACGTTTTGGAGGTATCGATACTGGTAAAATTTGCAATTTATCTTCAAATTGAGATTATATTAATTGGAAATATTATGACTAATTATGATTTTTTGTGAAAATTATTGTCAAAGGAGTTCGTCACACTCATGAAAGCCTTGTGAATAACTTTGCCCCAGACTACAACTGGTTTGATGCCGTTGAAGGATTAAAAACTCCAACTGATTCAAACGGTCATGGAACTCATATCACTAGAACAATTGTCGGAAAAAGAGGAATTGGAGTTTCACCAGGTATAAAAACACACTCAAAAAAAAATTTTTTTTTTTGTCCTATTTTTAAGAAATCTTCTGATTTGAATTTAGGTGCTGAATGGGTTCATTGCAGAGCCATGGATGGTTACGGTTATGGAGATGAAGCTTACTTTCTGGTATGTGGTGTGGAAATAAATCTTGTGGAATGACAAGATGAAAATGAAAATTCTGTGGCTGACAAAAAATTACTAAATTTATAATAACTTTGTTTTAAATTTAGGTGAATGGTTTGCTTGCCCAACTTTGTCTGATGGCTCAGAACCAAACTGTGAAAAGGTACCAGTTGTTGTGTCTAACAGCTGGTAAGTTTGAAAATACTGATGGCAATATGTCGATTATTATGAAGTATGTATTTTATAGAGGATACTACGGAGGTGAGAAAGATTTCATGGATGATGTTATTGAAACTTGGGTAGCTGGAAATATTGTGCCCGTCTCTGCTAATGGCATCGAAGGACCAACTTGTGGATTTTTGCGTTTTCCCGCCTCTTGTTGCAGTTGGGGGTAATACTATCCACGAGGAAATTTCACACTTCAGTTCCTTTGGACCATTATATCTGGGTCAAATTAAACCAAGTATGCTAATACTTACAGTTAATTCATATATAACTAGTATTCAAGTAGTTTGACAATATTTTTATTTTTTTTAAGACATTGTTGCTCCTGGAACTGATGTCCGATCAGCTAGCAACAGCGATGATGACGCCTACGTAACTAAAAATAGTACGAGCATGGCAGCACCACATGTCGCTGGAGCCGTCTCACTCCTACTCAGTTCTAATCCAATTTACACTTATGAGGAAATCACGCAGTGGCTATACTCCGGAGCGACTCAGACGGTATGAAAGTGAACAAAAATTACTATTGTCGTGTAAATTAGAACAAAAAAAAAATTTTTTTTTAAGATCCTGTCCACTGGACGCAACTGCGGTGGTATTCCAGAAGACACTTATCCAAACAATCATGTCGGACATGGTCGTCTCTCGGCTTCGGCTTCAGTCTTAGGATAAATGGCTATTGTATCTTCACATCAAATTTCATTAATAAATGCAAAAGCAANCAGCTGGTAAGTTTGAAAATACTGATGGCAATATGTCGATTATTATGAAGTATGTATTTTATAGAGGATACTACAGAGGTGAGAAAGATTTCATGGATGATGTTATTGAAACTTGGATAGCTGGAAATATTGTGCCCGTCTCTGCTAATGGCATCGAAGGACCAACTTGTGGATTTTTACGTTTTCCCGCTTCTTCTTGCAGTTGGGGGTAATAATATCGACGAGGAAATTTCACACTTCAGTTCCTTTGGACCATCATATCTGGGTCAAATTAAACCAAGTATGCTAATACTTACAGTTAATTCATATATAAATAGTATTCAAGTAGTTTGACAATATTTTTATTTTTTTTAAGACATTGTTGCTCCTGGAACTGATGTCCGATCAGCTAGCAACAGCGGTGATGACGCCTACGTAACTAAAAATAGTACGAGCATGGCAGCACTACATATCGCTGGAGCCGTCTCACTCCTACTCAGTTCTAATCCAATTTACACTTATGAGGAAATCACGCAGTGGCTATACTTCGGAGCAACTCAGACTGTATGAAAGTGAACAAAAATTACTATTGTCGTGTAAATTAGAACAAAAAAAAATTTTTTTTTAAGATTCTGTCCACTGGACGCAACTGCGGTACTATTCCAGAAGACACTTATCCAAACAATCATGTCGGACATGGTCGTCTCTCAGCTTCGGCTTCAGTCTTAGGANCAGAAGACACTTATCCAAACAATCATGTCGGACATGGTCGTCTCTCAGCTTCGGCTTCAGTCTTAGGATAAATGGCTATTGTATCTTCACATCAAATTTCATTAATAAATGCAAAAGCAANTCCAGAAGACACTTATCCAAACAATCATGTCGGACATGGTCGTCTCTCAGCTTCGGCTTCAGTCTTAGGATAAATGGCTATTGTATCTTCACATCAAATTTCATTAATAAATGCAAAAGCAATGAATTAATTTCAAGAACCAAAAATGCGTTGGTGTTCTCTACTTAGATAAGATGGAAAATTGTTGCAAAATGTATGAGTCATTTACATTCTCTTTCAAAAGTGGTCCCTTGGTCTCGGGTCCCGCTCAAGCTGGTTTTAAATTGCCCACTTAGACTTCTTTGGGTTCTTTTCAAAATGGTTCTTGGACTCTTCTGTATAAGCTAGGTTGATCTCTTTTGAATATATACCCTTTGGTTCTGTTGGATTCTTTCGAAAATGCTGCATTGCTCGGGCCGTTTTGCAAATGTTCCGTTGAAGTCTGCTAAGTCTCATCTCGCTTACCAGGTCATGAATTCTGGCGGATCGAAGCCCTAGCTCACAGCACTTCGGAACCTTCTTAGACCCTTAGGTGACCTCAAACAATCCTAATCAACGTCATAGTTTCCGTATGCCTTATAATATAATGTTGGATTGTTTATAGTTAAAGGCTGCCAACCTTTGCACAAGCTCGAAAACTTGTATTTCATTTCAACTTATTTTTAGCATCCAGGTTGCTGGAGAAGACCACAACCCTTCAAAAGCTGCATAGCTCAACTACAAGGGAGAAATCATTAAATTCCTATTTTCTGCTTTGAAGTCTTGAACTATAATAAATTTCGAAATCTACTATTTTGGTATCTTACATGCCCTTCCTTGAGACTTATTTCCTGTATATTAAGGCATATTCTTTATTCAAAACTGAGTGAAATTGCACTTTCTATTATTTATAAAGATTCGTTCATACAAAATCAAATTTATAAAAAAATTATACTTAATCCAGACGGTTGACAGGAGTGTAAACCCACTCCAATCTGAACTACAAGAACCACTTTATTCATGCGATTTAGAACATTTTCCTCCTTACAAGTTTCCATAATTAGTGAAAGATAGTATTGTTTGTTATTTGTTGTAGATGTTATTTACTGAAATTGTAGAGTTTCTAGGTGCAGATACTAGAGTTAATTAATGAAGTAGAGCAAGGTCAACTGTCAGTATCTGAAAACTCAACAATTAAGTTTATATTTGAAAATTAATAAGAAACAAAACCCTTTTCAATAAATCCAACAATTGGAACACTAACTCAAGTTTGAATTAATAATGAAAATAATCTTTATTTAAGTAAATTTCATACAATAANAACAATTGGAACACTAACTCAAGTTTGAATTAATAATGAAAATAATCTTTATTTAAGTAAATTTCATACAATAACGAAACAGCACATAGGATGACGCAAAAGACACACACTACAAACTTTTCGATATCCTCGAACATTTCATTCAACTCTCTCCGCTCTCCAATGCAGATTGATTTGTTACATTTCATCAAGTCTTTCTAAACAAAATAGCTGAAGTTCTCTAACTGAATGTCAAGAATNCAGATTGATTTGTTACATTTCATCAAGTCTTTCTAAACAAAATAGCTGAAGTTCTCTAACTGAATGTCAAGAATATTTACTAGAATTCTCATATTTTATTCTTGTCTCATTCTTCAGATCCATCATTTTCAATTTGCTTGTCAAAGCACCCAAAAATGGACGATAGACTACTAAGTTGATACATTAACATTTTATTAGTTTTAAAACGATTTATTCTTAATGATAACTTTGGATTTTGTAAGTACACAAAATGTAAATAACTCCGGTTGACAACAGGAACCAATATACTGTATACTGTGTTAACAGCTTATTTGATTAATTTAACTTATGAACTGTAATGGATGCCGTTAGATCGGATGTTAGAAACCCTCGATATGAATTAGTAATAACGACATTCATCAGGAGAATTCAACAAATTGCATATTTTATACTTTCAATTCTACTCAATCGCTTGGACCACGACAATCCTTGTTGAAAAAGTATACTCACATGAAGAAATACATAACTTTCTGAAACTTGGCAGTTGGAAAAAGGGTTTATAGAGAGAGTAACAAAAGTGGTAGAAAAATGAAGGTGACTAGCTAAAAATTGTGTTGGAATGGCCGAGAGAATGTTCTAAACGATATATAAGTTTGAATTCCTCTACAGGTAAGAAAATTGTATCCTTTTTTTTGTAAATAAGTAATCGAATGAGATCTTGCTTTGTGAAAATGACATTCCTGGGTGGAGGTATATGTCGAGAATTACATTGACTGTCATGATGTAGAGAGTGTACCAAGTTTGTGATTTGTTGCTCCTTCGGTATATTTGTAGTCTGTGCAGTAAGTCTGATTCATAGAACACACTGAATATCACAAAATTGTCGCTGGATGCCGGAGTGGATAGGATGTTATTTACTCTTGGATTATGATTCTCTGGACGAATGAAACTTCCACTCGGCATCCAATCTGTTTCACGTAGCTGATACTTATTTTTAATTAAAGCTCCAAAATATAGTCAAAGTTGGGTCAATATTGTGTTGAAAAGATTATCAAAGAGCTGCCGCGTTGGAATATTAAACACTCCATTCCATAATTGAAGCCATTTTATCAATTTTTAACATAAAAACCAAATTACAGTGCAAGATATTCAATGTAATTTAATGTAATGACATAGGCTTCAAAATATGTCTTGCATTTGGGTCTAAATTTAAAAAATTTGTGGCAATTATCCTTTTGTTTATTCGATTCGTTTGAAAATTGTTGAAAACTTTAGTCTACAACTTATAGTGGTCAATTTGATGTATAAATTGCATATTTATACATCAAATTTATTTAATTTATTTATTTATTGAATTTACCGCCGATACACATAAATTTATATCTCGAGGAAAAAAGCGAACACAACGATAGTATCCTCTATGGTGTTCTCTACTACAGTAAAGTTCGGCTATAGTGACTCCGGCTATAGCAAACCACACTGTCCGGTCCCTGCCAAGCAAATGGGAGATTATGTGTTAAGTAGTCCGGCTATAATGAAATCGGCTATACTGAACTTCCGGCCTTAGTGAACCAAACCTACCGGTCCCGAGAGTCATTTTGTCCGGTTATAGTGAAATATGTCTGAATTCCGTAATGATACCATTTGCTACTACTGTTCCTTATACTTTTATGCCTGTTCATCTATGCACCGGACTTGCATGTTGACCTACGGGTGAGTTTATTAAGTAAATTACTAATTCACAATGTCAAAATCAGGTAAAAAGCGCACTGCGTTGTCCTTAGACGATAAATTCGATATCATTGCTGCACTTGTCTTCCAACACACCTCGCCAAACGTTATGTGAGAAATATAAGATTGGAAACTACAATTTCTCTTATTTTGAAATCAAAATCTAAAATTGAAGAAGACTTCCAAAGATTTTGTGGTGTAAGTTAACAATAAAAGTGTTGAAATATAATAAGGTTACATTTAAGCAATTAGCTAAAATTCAAATATCAAATTCTTAGAATATAAAACGCCAACGCCGATGTAACTATCCAAAGTTGGATTCTGCGCTCATCAAATGGTCTCAAGCAAATACCCATTACCCAGCTTTTCTAAATCGGCTTAGCTGAATTTATAGTGAAATATTTGGATATAATGAACAATTATTAAATTGAAGTGNCTACAATTTCTCTTATTTTGAAATCAAAATCTAAAATTGAAGAAGACTTCCAAAGATTTTGTGGTGTAAGTTAACAATAAAAGTGTTGAAATATAATAAGGTTACATTTAAGCAATTAGCTAAAATTCAAATATCAAATTCTTAGAATATAAAACGCCAACGCCGATGTAACTATCCAAAGTTGGATTCTGCGCTCATCAAATGGTCTCAAGCAAATCCCCATTACCCAGTGCTTCTCTAAATCGGCTTAGCTGAATTTATAGTGAAATATTTGGATATAATGAACAATTATTAAATTGAAGTGTCCGTTCACTATACGGATATAATGAACTCCGGCTATACTGAACCAATTTTGCCGGTCCCTACATATTCACTATAACCGAACTTTACTGTATTAACGAATTTAAGCGACGCAACACCAATAGTTATTTGATACATCGTTGACTATTACCAACTTTTATCGGAAATATACTTATAGTAAAAAACACCAACGGTATATGTAGCAAACCAATGAGAAATTGTTGTAGAATATCCACTTCTGCAATAAGCACAGAAAGTTGGTTGGAAACAACTTCACTTGCTACGCTATTCACGTTTAATAATGTAAACTTTACACTTTCGGTATATAATTAATTTGAAGTTTTATTCAACCTGACAGCGTACTTACCTTGGTGGTTGTGAGAGGTAATAATTTTTTTTAGTATGAAATGAATATACTGTTCATCAAAAATTTCTAATAGTTAGGAGCAAGATCGAGAATGCAATCGCAATATATACACATACATCAAGATTTGTTAAAGTATTATACTTGAACGCAATACTTAATGCGACATACTTCATAGAACATCAAAAGCAAACATAAGAGTATACAGACTGCAAAGATTGTAAACGTAGAAACAATAAGCCCACTTGCCGTTGTAAGACGTTGCAAAATTGATTCAGGCTTGCGCAAACGGTGTGGTCTTGCCATGTAGCTCTCTTGGAGATAATTGTAAATACCAGATTGTAGAATGGACTGAAACCCGTTGTAGACCATATGAAGCTTATCCCATTCCACTTGAACGAATACCCACCCTAACGGATGCGAGAGGTAGTAGTCTTGACCAATGTAAAATGAATTTGCACTTCCAAATTTTTCAATAGCATAAAGCATTTTATCCAATTCGAGTGATTCTCCAAGGAATATAGATTTGTTACATTTCATCAAGTCCTCCTCAATGGAATAGTTTAACTCTAGCTGAAAGTCAAGCCTGCTCACTAGCTGTTCGTACTGTGCCCTTGTATCGTTATTTATCTCCGACGTATTTATGTTGCTCTCCAAAGCAGCGATAAATGCGTGGGAGTATGCGACGTAGTGCATCTGAAACATGTTAGTTTCGAAACGAGATTTATTCACTGGAAATTCTAGATTTTTTCCCATATGGTATGAATGTAGGAAGCTCTGGTTGACAACAGGGACCAGTATTTGATATCCCTTCGCAACTGCTTCCTTGATGTGTTTAAGCTTCTTCACAGACATTGGTGCAGTTACATCGGATGTTAGAATTCCTCGGTAGCAGTTAGTGAGAAGAAAACTCACTAAGAATATTGTGCCAATAGAGTATTTCATACCGTTGATTCCAGCCAATTTGTTTGACCAACTTAAGCCTTGTTCAAAAACAATACTGACTAAGAGAAATACAGGACTGTCTGAAACTTTAGCAGCCACAAATAGCAAAGATAGGAAGACCAATAGAAGTGGTACACAAATGAGCAATGCTAACCAAAGGTCTCGCTGAAAAGGTTGAGAAAATTCTGCGAATGATAGGTAAGCCTCAACTCCATCACATGTAATAAAGTTGTATCCCACTTGTTTTGTGAGGAATATATAAGTCATAAGAAGTCCTGCGAGTTGAAGATGATATTTTCGGACCAGGATACTTATCAGGATTTACTCTTACAAGCATTCCTTCATTCGTTGGTGCAAATCGTATATTTGTTACTCGTTGAATGTAGTTGGGGTATCCAGAGTTAGTTCGATTCATTACGTTCACCACGTATGACAGAATTGTTGCTGGATGCCTGAGAGGATACGAATGAAGATGTATATTTTAAACATATTTATGTGAAATATCGTTTCCTCCACTTTGAATCCAATGTTTGTCTTCTTCGCTGAAATCATCTTTAAATCCCCATCGTAAAAAGCAGAAACTTGTCAATGTTTTTTTTAACAGATTGTCAAGAAATGACCGTGCTGGTGTGTTAATCGATTCTACTTCGTTGGCGCTTATTCTTACGTTTGATAAGCTATAGCATGGTAGAACTAGCAACGTTGTCACTTCTAGAGTCATTGAGGAATACATATATGTATATTGGAACCCACCAACTACTAGAGCTATGATTTGGCATTTTGGTACCACTAGCTTTGAAGATACTTAGCAGATAGGAACTTCGACCATAGCACTTACTGGTATTTTGACACTCCAATAGCCATGTAAAGTGATTGTAGACCTGGAGTCCACCTAAAGTTGGAGGTTCAATGAAATAAATAACTTGGCAAACTTGTTTACGAAAAGGAAAACCAGACTCAAGTTCAGTTATGGCAGCATTGTAAAGCTCTTGTGACTGCTGGTCTGTATACAAGTCAAATTTTAATCTAGTGACAACTGTCCCAATATCTGTGTAGTTGTGTGATAGATATTCGATGACAATAAAATGGCAATTTTGAAATCCAATTTTGTCGTATGATATTTGTTGTAAGTGAACCTTCTTGATAGACATGGCGATTGTCAAGGCGCAGATCAAATTTATACTTATCGACATGGTATGACTATGATAAGTCTTGGATGACAAATAAAAACCTTGTCAAAAATACAAGACTAAACTAACCGTTAGCAAAAATTGTTAATCTAGAAGTTTTTTGTTCTTACAAGTATTATATGAAACTTGAAAATATCCGGACGCAGATAACATGGCGTGTAAGATTCCAATCCCTTCATGAATTCATTCTGCACGATTATAATTTAAAGCTATAATTGGGTAGGGTGTGTTCATCGATTGATCTATAGCGTTGAAGTTTCAGAAATTATTATTTGGTAGTAGGTGGTAATGTTTGGTGTAAGTTTCGATCTATATAAAGCAATCAAAATTTATAATAATACTCTTCTCCAGTGGTTAGTACATCCTGAGGTTAAGCTATCCTTCACTTTCTCTTTTTAAACATGTAAGGAATGCTTAAGTCTTAAGTCCAAGCATTCATCCACTTAAATTGTAAAGAGAACTTAAGAGGTACAGTCAGTTTAATAATTTCGATGATCGTTTGACAGACCAGTCATCGAAATATTTGGCCGTAAAGTGGAAACTACATTGTTTCTTAATCTCAGCTCAGCTTATCTGAGCTTAAGCAACTTGAATCACATGAGCACTACGATTTGCTCAAATGTAGTTAGTTTTGTTTATGTTATTTAGTGTTTATTTTTCGAGTAGCGTTAAGCTTGGGCTAGAGTTGCATTTCCCTTTCCTTTCTGTTACCATGAGGTGCTCAAGTCATCTCGATGGCATCCAAACTTTCTCTATGTTTCTGACCATGACTTTTTCTTTCCTTTCTCACCTCGTTATTTTTCTAATTTGAAGTGAGTAACAATGGATCGTGAATTCTTTTGGCTAAAAATCTTGAAAGGTGGTTAATATCAAACAAGAAATTAAAAAATATATTACACTCTTACGTCATCTGAAGATAAAGATAGAAGATTCAGGACATGCGCACTGTTTTCAATTGACTAGTCGTTTTGAATCAAGTCTGGTTAGTTAGGTTTTCCCTCACGTTTCCTCTTACAGAACTTGATTCTACTTTAAGTTGAGCAAGAAAAATTAAGGAAAAGAAGTGAGAAATGAAACTATGGATGTTTTGTTTTCACATCTTGTGCCTATCAGATTCCCCTGGTAACGTGGTCGGTACGAGAAGAGAAAGTTTGGATAGAGATATTTGTCGAAGGCATGGCCAAGGAATGGGAAAGTCACGGACTCTGGATACAGCTTTAGGAATTTAACTGAACATACGCGCAAACTTACACGACATTGTCTTTTATCTATGTCCACCAGGAAGAATCTAGGCTTCATATATTGTTTATTTCCAAAACCCTTTTGAACTCTTTCGAATAATGCCTGTTTTTGGGCCAAATTCCATACCAAACTATGGAGTTCAGCCGGGCCCAGTAATATACAATAGTGCAACCGCGAAAATTGAAAACTGTATAGGTGCAAAATCTTGTTACATGAAAATACTGTTCTAACATTTTCATGACTATGATTCTCGGATACTACCGCGGACAAATTTTTCAGTATACCCAATAAAAACTTATAATGAGGTAATAAGGTAATGTAATAAAAGTTGTATACATTAGTATAAGATCTTTGTCAAACGGATTATGTATGATACATCTTATGGACAATTATTATATTACTGTATGAAAGTTTCACTTTCAAAGAGGATTACGAAAATCTTTTGAACAATATTGAAATGTTCAATTATGAAAACGTTCCTATCCAAACTTGCTTTAGATATGAACATTTAAATAGACTTATTAATCTTCAAAGTATCGAACCGTTAAATTATTACGTTAGGACGATTAAAATAAAGGAGTCAAATAGTTTGTTGACTTGATTCTTTGGAGAAAGTGGAATTTGGAAGTCTGAGTTAGACTTTCTGCAATAGTTTATGATTTTGACTATGTTATTCTCATTGTATCCGTTGTAATTGTAACTTATATCTTCTTTCATTGTTTCAATTACAGCAAAACCTCTCATTCGGAAACAAGATCTCTCCACCCCGTCTCACTTCGGTTACCGTAAATGTTCAAATAATGTGGAGAGCAAATTTGTATAAACAATTTGTGAATTATGTGAAATATGTGAAACTTTACGGTACCTGAATGGACGGAGGGACGGAGTGAATTTTAATCCGCCACTGAGAGCTGATTTCCTAATGAGAGGTTTTGCTGTAGTATAATTATGTTATTTAACTTGTGTGATATTTATCAGTTGTAAACACAGTTGCAGAATCGCAACCATTTCGCAACTAGGTTGCGGCAGGTTGCGAGTTGCGGTTGCGGAGCAGAATANGAGTTGCGGCTCGAAATATTGTACTCGAAGTTGCGGTTGCGGCCCGCAACCGCACTTCTGCAACTGTGGTTGTAAACCTAAAATAAATACTTGTGATCATACGTTTACAAACCAAATCTATGACAGACATACTTGAAGAATAGATATTGTTATGACTCTGGTCTAAATCGACCAACCTACTTCAATTTAGTTGGCCGAAATTCCCAGAGATCACTAACATTAAGTCACTGATCAATTAACTTAATTGATTTAAAAGAAAAACTAATTGGATTTAAAATTAATTTCACAAATCAAACTTTTGAAATTGTGGCTTTCCCACCAAAACCTCTAACAGTCAGGGCTCTGACTACCTCTCGACTGTTTCTACTAAAATTCACTCAACAATTAATTATTTAAAATAAAAAAATCCCTATTCAATAAATCCAACAATTAGAACAACAATAAGATTTTGAAAATAACAAAAGAATAATCTTTATTTAATAATAAACAAACAATTAGTTAAAACCTTGCTCAACAATGAGCTTCCCAACTCCTATTGTTGGTAATTTTGATACCCTACTCAACGTAAAACTTTAGCTGCTCCAGCTAGTCAAAATCAGAATAAATCTCTGGACTCCGGGCCCTGGGTTTTGATGCCCTTTAAGCCTTAGCGTGCCTCGTGCACAAAAACTATTATTGCACGCACTATTGTAATAATAAAACAAAGGAAAATATGAAAATAAACTAANTAATAATAAAACAAAGGAAAATATGAAAATAAACTAAAGCTAAGCTTACTAATTTCCATAGTTATAACAAAACAAATAAAATGAAATAAAACAAACGTCATAAATTACATCAATTATCTAACAATAATTTATAAAAATAAAAACACAGTTGACTTTACCTATAAATTCTTTATTAGAACTGTAACAATAATTCAATTACAACAAACCGAAAAACGACAACTTCTGTTCGAACGACTCTTTTTTTGANTTAGAACTGTAACAATAATTCAATTACAACAAACCGAAAAACGACAACTTCTGTTCGAACGACTCTTTTTTTGAAGTTCCGGAACACATGTCAATTGAGTTTTACCTCTGTTAAGTCGAGTCTCGGCTATCACGAACCAAATATTTCAGACCCTCAAGATCGGCGAATCCGCATATCCGATGTTTATTATAATCTCTCAGGAGAAATGATAAGTTGTATTGTTTTAATGTTGCCAAAACGAGTAGCAACCGGGAACAGATAGAGATGTGGATTGAATTTAGGCACGATTGAGAAACGATTCTTAGGTAAAACACCTATAAAGCTGATTTAAAAAATTAGTACCCGATAAATCTGTGCATATGAATATGGCGGTACAAACACGACGATCACATAAACCCCTCTAAGTTCTTATGTTCGTTCTAATAACTTAATAATTCAAATTGAATAAATCGTGTGATAGCATTTGTAATCATGTCAAGTGCCTTCTGGATTTTTCATTATTCTTTCGCAAAATCAGTTGAACGTAAATTAATCAAATAATCCAGCTCTTACTCACACAAGTTTTCCACATCATGGAATTGTGTCATTATATGTTTGAAAACACTCACTTTGACATGCAACAATTCATGAATTCAACAGTTTATCCAATAATCAAAAGTTTCAAGAGGTTAAATAATTCATACATTCACCACAATCAAAATATTATTAGCTTAAAAGCGCGAGTATAAGACATACACTTGTATAAGATGAACTCGTTTACAAGACTTAGTTTTTTCAGCATAATTCAAATCATAGATAAGACGAACCTCTTGATTATGACGATCAGATTTCGTTTGAACTAATTCGTAAAATTTTTCNCATAGATAAGACGAACCTCTTGATTATGACGATCAGATTTCGTTTGAACTAATTCGTAAAATTTTTCTTTTTGCATATTTTGTGATTTAAATAGGAAATAGGGACTTTTAGTAGAAAACACATTAATTCACCAATTATATATTATATATAACCAATTACCATTGTACCAATTGACCGACGTTTATGCACTGGAATTTCACGAAAAGTTACGAGAAAATTTTTACCACCTCAACTCACGCAAGCTATTGGTAGACCCCTGCTGTTTAGATTTTTAGAAGTAGATTTACTAATATTAAATTTCACGCAAAGACAATGAAAAGTTACCTTTTTGAGCATAAATTGATGAAGATATAAGATATGATAAATTAAGCAAATGACGTCATAAAAAGATTGTCTTTTCTTTTCAACTTTGATCTCATCTTTTTCAAAAATCTTTCTTTCGTGAGCATAAAACACCCTTAAAGGTCTCGTGTGTTTAAAAGATTTGTGTGTAAAAGTCTCGTGTGTGGAAAAGATTCGTGTGAAAAGTTTCGTGTGAAAATGTCTTGTGTGTGGAAAACTCTCGTGTATTTTTGTGGAAAAGATTCGTGTGTTTTTGTAATGCCTTGTGTGTGTACTGTTCATGTTTATGAGTCGATTCTCGCCCCATATAAGACGAACTACTTCTAATAAGAATAAGACGAACCGGGATATTTGTTTTGTACGATGTAACGGAGAAATTATCAACTATTGAAAAATCTGCTGAAAAAACAAATTAAGTTTGAACACTTAAATTTTTGAGAAATTTTATTTGACCGATGAGTACATTAGTTAGATATTCTTCTCAAAAGTTTAGATTTAAGCAAGTAATAAGGTTACTAAACGAATAATTTTAATGTATACTCTACTGAATACTAACTGGATAAATTTTTAACAATACTATTTATATAATCAAACTATGTACTATTTAGCGACCACTACATTTTTCAAATATTCAAATTAATCCCATGATACATTTCATATTCTAAAAATTTTCATTAGCGAATAGCAAAACGCAGCTTATGCTCAAAATTCATAAACTGGAAACGTAGAAGCTAAAATTCTACAATCTGTGGTGAGTGGTTGAGAAATTGAATCTGTTCTTTAGTTTTTTGATATCATCGCATAGATTGAGATAGTTCTAACCACCAGGGTCCTGTTTTATAAAAGTTTGACAACTCGACAAGTCGACAATTTACAATTTACAACTGACAATNAAATATATAATATAATGTATAATATATAATATATAATATAATGTATAATATATAATATATAATATATAATATATCATATATAATATATAATATATAATATATAATATATAATATATAATATATAATATATAATATATAATATATAATATATAATATATAATATATAATATGTAATATATAATATATAATATATAATGTATAATATATAATATGTAATATGTAATATGTAATATGTAATATGTAATATATAATATATAATATATAATGTATAATATATAATATATAATATATAATATATAATATATAATATATAATATATAATATATAATATATAATATATAATATATAATATATAATATATAATATATAATATATAATATATAATATATAATATATAATATATAATATATAATATATAATATATAATATATAATATATAATATATAATATATAATATATAATATATAATATATAATATATAATATATAATATATAATATATAATATATAATATATAATATATAATATATAATATATAATATATAATATATAATATGTATAATATATAATATAATATATAATATATAATATATAATATATAATATATAATATATAATATATAATATGTAATAT
>NIPM01000267.1:0-32809 GCA_002738285.1 Holacanthella duospinosa | reverse complement strand
GTATAATGTATAATATATAATATATAATATATAATATATAATATATAATATATAATATAATGTATAATATATAATATATAATATATAATATATAATATATAATAATATATATAGTATATAATATAATGTATAATATATAATATATAATATATAATATATAATATAATGTATAATATATAATATATAATATGTAATATATAATATATAATATATAATATATAATATATAATATATAATATATGTGAATTCCCTCTATACAATTCAGTTCTATAAACTTCAGTACTGGGGAAGATGAGATTTTGGATTTTGTTGGAAAGGATATTCGCAAAATATCTGGCCAGGTCAGATATTGAAATGATCATCTTTTGACCATTTGTTTCTTTCTTTTGTTTTGTCTTTTTCTCTCGGAGCGTAAATGGTAAAAAGAAAAGATAAAAGGTGTAGAAAGATGAAAATAATTTTTTCTTTTCAAATATGTTTCTTATGGCTCGAGCATAAGTCAGCGGTGTTGCTACATTACACGTAGATGTGAATCATAAGTTTAGTCACCGACCTACCTACCGTCCTAAGTATTTCCGCCAACCACCGACTTAAGTCAATGGTGTTGCTAAATTACACGTACATGTTAACCTAACTTTTCTCACCGATCACAGTCCTAAGTCTACGATGTAGCTACATCTAGCAAACTTATCCAAGCATGTTGAAACCAGGCATAGCCTAAGAACACAAGTATACTCATTAACCACAATCCACACACCTAAATTTTGGTAAGTAAAATTCCTTTCTAAATTAATATCCATTTAATGTTTCTAAACCACTGAAACGTTAGAAGCATTTTATATTTTGTTTGAAACAATATTTTATAAGCCATCAAAAGTCTCAAAGCCACAGGCTGACAACTTGCATTAAATTATAAAGATGGAGTATTTTACACGACGTTTACAAACTCGTGGTTCACAAAATTACAGATATTCATATTGCTATATCACATAAGCTTACCTCTACAGTATAACCATTCGTCTTTGCAATATCGAACAAAAGGTCTCGTTTCGTTTCGGCATAATGATTAAAAACATATTCATATTTCTCTTTAACAACTGATATCATTTTTTCTTTTCCCTCAGGGTTTATTATTTTTGAACGTTCAATTTGAACCCATGCGCAAGTTTCAAGTTCGTGTTGATCAAAACTTATCAAAAAATAAATGTTATATGATGTTACTGTAGCTTCGAGCTGATGCCATTCAGATGTAGTTAAATACTCTACTACTTTCAATTCGTTGGATTTAGTTCCCGTTTTTCTTATACTTTTTTTAACATAAGCAGAAACTGATTCGAAATATTCCCGCATCTTCGCATCTACTTGCGTCTCGAAAATCTAAAAAAATAGTTCTGATTATATAATGATACATATTGGTTTAGCCATACTTTTGGATTGTCATGTCATAAGTGTTAGTATTGTTCAAAATCAACAACAAAATTTCCATTACTAGGTATAGGCTGATGGAAACCAGCCGAGCTAAACAAGCGAGCCGAGTTTGAACCGATTTGAGCTGAGATAATTCAACTCGTTTATAAATGGACGAGTCACGAGCCGAGCTGAGCTGGAGCACTGACTCTCTGGAATGACTGGAATAACTCGTGAGCTAGCTCGCCAAATTTTCGGGTTAAAATTTTTTAAGTAAATTGCTAAAATTTACTATTATATGGTATGAAAAATAATTTTTTAACTTCTTTGAACGGATAACGCCATTAGTTTTGTCATTTAGTTAATTGTTTCACAGACAATGAGTCAAATTATTTATTTATATTGACAAAGGTTTGAGAATTATAACGAGAGTTAGGATGAAGTACAAAAGTTACTGTATCAAATGGAAGATGTCAAGTATGTTATGCTTGTTATATAGAAAATCTTTTACGTTTTGTATCCAAGATCTAGATTCTCAAAGTCATTAGATTACTTTTCGTTTATAATCAAAATTGCAAAGTTTATAAAAATTATGGATTTTAAAGAGCAAAAGCCATGTACCGTATGGTCAGATTCGACATTCGAACTAAAGAGTGAGTCTCCCAAAAAATTTAAACTTTGACGACTCACTAAACCCAAAGAGTCAGAGAGTCGACTCAAGGCTGTATTGTGAGTCATGCGTTACTCTAACTCTAAGCAACCTATGCAGACACAAAAAAGAAACTTACGAAAGCGACTCCATCTTGCGACAAGCTTATGAATGCAAACAAGACAAGCACGAAGTATAGTTGACACATTATTAATGTGATTAGTTTGGTTAGGTATTTGAGCAGTAACGTAACGATTAACTGTTAAACTCTGGTAAGTTGTACACTATATAGTTTCTGTAATGGTGTCAAACCCCTCTACTTCTAAACGTCAATACACGTATCAAATTTTCATCACTAGATAAGTAAATAAAAGCATTCGGCGGCTCAACCCCCTCCCCCCCCCCATCACCACCACCACAATGTTTCGCTACTCGTGTCAATAAAATTGAACATTGCAAATTCGTCAACTATTGTAGAAAATATTCATCATCCTTAGTAACATTATAGATCGTTTGCTGTAACCATTATTGACAAAAATTTGTCTGTAGGGTGGAAAAGTTTGCTGTATGTAAGAGGAAGAAATCAATAATTTAAATATTGTAATAGTATGAAATTTTACGAATATTGACACCAGTTCAAATTAAATCTCATTAGTAAAGAGGTATTCAGGTGTAGTGTTTGTCTTTCTTTTGAGCTATTTAAAAAAAACTACTGCAATTGTTTGTAATCTGTAGTGTAGCAGGTTCATGTATACTGCTCTTTAACTTTAGACACTGGGGGTAAAAATTGCCTGAATTGACAAAATGTGTCATATTTTATTGCTTCTTGTAAAAAATTTAATTTAAATTTTCATTATTTGTATAATTTAAGAAATTCAAATTTTGGCCTGGAAAGCCCATGATTCTTAAAACATAATATGTTCAGCATGAAAATTTTGAATCATGAGATCTTGCAAGTGTCTTTGCGAGTTCGATATTACTAATGAAAAGCTTTCCTTTAAAACGAAGACGAAAAGCGGTTTCCTTTCATTTTCGCTTTCACTTTCTTCAAAACAGAAGCATTATTGAGAACCTGTTATGTGGTATGGAATTAGTAATTCGTTAACCTAGCTTAATTAAAAAAAATTTTAGCTAAAAATTGCGTTTTTGTTTTAAGATTTAGATTCCGTTTTCACTTTCGTTTTTAACCTCATGCTTTCCTTTAGTTTTCATTTCCAACAAAAAAAAGGAAAGTTTTTATGACTAGTTTCATAAACAGATTCCAAAGCAGTAGTTATGTACTTTCGCCTAAACTCTACTTCCGGATAAACGAACTATTCTCATCTTCTGAGATTACTGTCACAACAGCCCTTACACGAAAAGTGGTTTACAGCCCACATTATGAGGATCTCGATTAGCATTTCCCAAATAATTTTGTGTATAATATCACTTGGAAACAAAACGTACTGACGGACAGATAGAATAACCATATAACACCATCCTTTGCTATTCGAGAATAATAATTTACAAATATCAACTAGCATCAACGCTGCTGGCATTACTGAGGATATGGAAATTAGAAGCTACACATTTCGAGCACATACCTACTAAAAATTCCCCCTTTTACTTCATAAGTCTTCGTGAAAAACAAACTGTTGGGATTTTCGTCTAACCAAAGTCAAGCAAAACGTCAGACATAGTTACTCATTTCTACTCGTTATCTTCACCAGTCAGAAAAGTGTTTTTGGTTACATGCATATAGTCGCAACAAAGAATTTTACTTCTAACGCCTGTTGTATATTTTGTTTACTCTGATCGTTGTCTGGAGAAAGTGCAGTATGATTAGTGAATTTTCTAACCATTTCAATATTGTTCCTAATAGAAATTAGATTTGTTGACATAAAATTCACTAATCATACTGCACTTTTGTAAGACAACGGACTGAGAAAGCAAAGTATACAACGGGCGTAAGTCGTTTGTAAAATATGCTGTTGCAACTCTATGTTCATGTAACCTAATTTGTAATGAACAACACAATCCCATACGAGATATTACCTGTTTTCATGATGAAACTGGTAGGATAAAGTTTTTGGGGAAAAAATTTGTGTCGTCAAAGCTAAGTTAAAAGTAAAAGACAAATTGTGAGTGATCTAAAATTTTTAATTTGACTGTATACCGTCAAATTCTTTTATAAGAGAATTTTAAAATGTTAAAAATTTTGCTTCAAACTTTACTGCTGTATGCCAACTATTTTGCCTCAAAAAGATAAAAGGGACAGTAAAGTTAACTTTTACGTAAAACAGAAAGTAGAAAAAAAACGAATATAACATGTAACCTTTCACTGGACAAGGAACAACTTCAAAAACAATAATTTAAACAAAAATGTAGATAAACAAATCAATACGCAGTGGTTAAGTGGCAGGTAAAAAAAAGTTGATGGAATTTAAGATTATTTGTAGAATACCTTCTTCTTTCGAATTTGGCATCGACAGTATCTTTTCCTTAGATTCACGATTTCTACAGTATAGTCTATTCCTTCATCCATCACAAAACGGTGCTAAAGTTATCAAAATAATAAAACAAAATTGTCAAACTGGACCAAAAAATGTCACTTTGCATCAAAGTTTAAGAAATTTGATACTAAATTTTACATACACATCGCATGTTGTTTCATGTCCAAAGTCATACAGCATTGTACTGATGCGCAAAAACTGTCATGAGTAAAAAATGGCTTCAGGTATGCTTGAAAATATCATAAGTGTCAAGTTTTCAAAAATAATTTAAGCAAATAATTTGAAAATTTTGAGAGCCTTTATGGTAATTTTATACACAAAGGTTTGGTAAAACCAAAAAAAAAATTCCATAAATATTGAAAATGGAATTGACGTAACCTGGTATTGAAATGGAATGGAAATTTTTCCATGTTGAAGTATAAATGTAAATCTTGAAGCAAATCTTAATTTCAAGAAATTTCAAGAAATTGGATCCAGACTGCATGAAACATTTAAGTCCAAACTGAAGGAAGGTTAGGAATTACAACAATAATTCTCTGAAACTTATTGTTCTGTCGTCATTAGCCTCTTCGGTAGCAAAAACACATTTCACCAAAAAATTCCCTGATCGTTGGTAATGTTATTGCCTTAGTTAATGCGTTAATAAGTGTCAAATTTTTATAAAACCTTATCGATAATGGTCACGTTAGACGTCATTTTTGGTTATTTCGATACAAAACGTTCTAAAATGAGTCGTACTTTTTCTCAAATTTGGACAAAAATTATCAATTAGACGTCAAGCGTTTCAAGCAAAGTGGTCCTCGTCAGAGGTTGACAAACAAATATTCTACATTTGGTTAGAAAATTATCATGTCATGTTGATAGGAAATGCACAAGGCTCCAATTATCAAATATTGTTACTAAACCCTGATATATGCGTGTCCATGGCTGAGTAATTATAAGAAAGAAATACTTTTTAGAATAAGAAAATAACCAGCCAATCAAACGCGTACAATATGTTCGACAAGATCTAGTCTGTTTAACAGTTCTTTTACTTTTTTTCTGGAAGGACTGAAACAATAAAATATCACATGGTAAGTCAGTTGAGTCATAGGAACTATCAGTTAAAGAACTTTGACTTATGGATGGTTAGTAAGAATTCTGAATAGTGACCTTGAGCTCGTGATCATCAACAATTTTGAGACAGCAGTAAGCTTGGAGTAGCCCGCCTTCGATTATTTTCCATAATTGATGCACAATGTAGAAAAGTGCTTGAAAGAAAAGCGCAAAAAGTACACACGGATAGTAGTTGTGGTACTTAACCTCGTTTTATTCGATGTTATATGGACCAATGTCTGGATGAGGAACTTCCAACTCAATTTGTTTGTTCACTCTGAGTCCATAAATTGTCAAATAACATTAGTAACTGTGGTCAATTTCGGTAGTAAAAGTTAAACAAAGCTGCCCATTACAGATTCGGTATGGAGAAAGTACTCATGATGAAACAGGTATTATGTCTACTAAGGTTGGAGGGATACAACGTATGTGCTCACTTATGTTAAAAAATTATTCAACTGATTAGTTTTTGCAAAGTTAAAATTTGCTAACTGATAGTTGGGGTGATTTTTCTAAGGAAAGGAAATTTTAATATTATATTTGTAAAAATTGGTAGCAAATTGTAGAAATTGCAAACATAAGGAGTATGGAGAGTGGAAGAGGATTGGTTGATGGAATACATGGATAAAACGACTGAAGGTGAAACATGATTGGGGAGACATGAGATTTGATTAACTGCAATTATTTCTAAAACAGAAATAAATTGTAAATTATGTTCCAGTCGTCAAGCGCTCTATCTCACGAGCGGTGAGTTATATCGTTAGCTAGCTACTCATTAGAGGTCGCAACTCACACTACTTCAGTGGAAAAAAGAATTAACTGCCACTTGGATTGGTTCTGTAGTTTAAATTTTAAAGGTACAGTTTTGAAGTGAGTAACAGCAAAACTCAATATTGACAAACTTTCATTGGCGTATTGTACTTTCTTGCGGTTGTATAACATGACATAATGTATAGTGTACTATAATTATATATCAGAGAAATACATTTTAGGTAAAATTATATATTATTATGACTTTCATAATGCAAATTTTTTTTCATAATTGAGACGAATCGGTTTATACAAAATATTCCACTTTCACATTACAAATTATATTAGTTTAGAAAATTTCAGTTAGCTTTTAGTTTCACATTCATTTCAAAATTGAATAAATATTTCACGTATCTAGTGTACGGTCAGACGCCAGACTTAAGGAACCAATCACTCGCCCACTTTTGGTTTTTGCTATTATGAGGAGAAAAAATATTCAATTTTTATTTGATGATTCTTATATTCACATCCGGAAAGCCCATGGAGTGACTCAATTGATTTCAAGTACGTTAAAATAGATCAGGGAAACTATGTAAATGAGCTAATTGAAGACATTGGAAGAATTGAGTCTTGAAAAACCTAGAAACAAACTAAGGACTTTATTTGTAAATAATTTACATTTTACTAGCCAATTCACACGATGTTCAAAGTTTAATGGATGCTATTAACAATTTGGTCAATACTTCATACTAAAGCTATATCCCTGTAAAACCGATTCGCGTGTAATTATTTACACGGGCTTGGCCTTATCAAGTTTTTTTTAGAAAAATTGCATTAAGGTCCCATAAATGGCGCACATGTATACCTCAACTAAGTTTTCTTCAATGTGCTTGCCTTGATTTCCGGCAAGTTTACTTTGATACGTAATAGCACGAATTTTTTGGAAAAACCTTTTTCAAAGTTACCTGGCTTAATTTTTTACAAACCTAACCTCGTGTAAAAATTTTCACGGCAATGGGCACGGGGAAAATAAAAAATATAGCTAAATATCCGAACCTCGTGTAAATATTTACACGGCCATTTTTTTTACAACGTTGTCAGACCAATCCATGTTGGGAATTTCCGGAATAGAAGACTAGTGTCAATATATAACTCGTATCCAAAACTTAGACAAAAAAAAATTGTATTGGGATGATGTTAATACAGGAAACATGTGTTCCCGCAGCTGTGGGAGTTCTGTATCGTCAGGTGTGTAGATGTGAGGAGACTCGTAATCTCATAGAAGCCAAGCCAGGCTCTAATACCCAGGGTCAATAAGTATGAGTTATAAACTCTCCTGTGAGATAAGGAGACCCATGGTCCAGTGTAGAAATACACCGGCTACTCTACTTTTTGACTCATTTCCCACACAGCCCTCCCTAGTCTACTCGCAACCATCACGTTGGTTGCCACAGCACTCCCGTGGGTTCCCACTGCCCCCTCGCAACCCTCCTGTGGGTTCCCACTGCCTTCTCGCAGCCCTCGCATGGGTTCCCACTGCCCCCTCGCAGCCCTCCCATGGGTTCTCACTGCCCTCTCGCAGCCCTCCCATGGGTTCTCACTGCCCCCTCGCAGCCCTCTCTACTCTTCCTGAAACCCTTCGGTGGAATCCCACACAGCCCTAAAGTCTTCCCGCAGCTCAACTGTGGGTTCCCGCATTCCTCTCGTGGGTTCCCACATATCTCCCGTATATTCCCGCAACTCTCCGCACTCCGTGGGTTCCCATTGCCCTCCCGAATCTTCCCGCAGCACTGCAGTGGGTTCTAAAGCCCTCCCAAGTCTTTCCGCAGCCTTCCCGTGGGTTCCCGGAGCCCTTTCTTGTCTTCCCGCAGCCCTCCCGTGGGTTCCCGCAGCCTACTCTTGTCTTCCCGCAGCCCTTCCGTGGGTTACCGCAGCCCTTCCGATTCCCGAGAAAAAAAATTCTGAATCTAATTCTGAATTCCAAAAAAAATTTGCGTAACTGTGCGATTAAGTGCGAATTTATTGAAATATCAGATAGACCGCCCTTGTGTAAAAAGCCGCACGCAACGTCTTAGTGCTCAATTTCAACGTATCAGCCATATTTATTAGGGTTTATTCATGAATGTACCAGAAGAATCAATTTTTGTCTATCAAAATTATAAATATAATATANTTTTTGTCTATCAAAATTATAAATATAATATAATCCATTATATTGGGAAGCAAAAAATTATAAAAAGCCATATAAGAATACATATTTTTATATGTGAACGAACGGGTACGAGAGACTTTGGCATTTTTTAGAAGAGCGTTAGCGCTACTTCAAAAGTGCTAATGCGTTTAAGCTTCACTTGTGCGTTACTCACAAAAAGGCAAGGGCGCGTCGGATGAAGTATTGTTGAATCGTGAAGTATGTCAACAAAAGTCAAGGTGTGGTCAAGTCAGATTGGAGCCTAGGTTGACAAAGGTGAAGGTCATTTTCAAATCCAAAAAGTCAATAAATTACATTATATTTCTCTCGTATGTGGGTTTCTAAAATTTCTTCGTAAACAGTTTGTATTGTCACAGATTTGGAAACTATTATTCGTTTGTTAGAAAATTTGCAAATTCTGAAACCTGCTTTTCTTCCATTATCGTCTTCAAATGTTTACTCGAATAGTTTAATTAGTCTTTTCGAAACAACTTATAAATAGAATTTACAAAAAAAATTCCTTTTTCTTCTCTATTAATGTCTTTGCAAAATGGTACCTAACTTCGATGNTAATATGTAATATATAATATATAATATATAATATATAATATGTAATATGTAATATGTAATATATAATATATAATATATAATATGTAATATATAATATATAATATACTTGATGAAACCTAGTGTAGCACCAATTCCAATTCATAGTTCAGCTTGTAAAATTAGAATTACTCTTGTAACCCCCGGTTTAGACTTACAGATTTTCTATCAAGATGCAGTCAAGATCCAGTTCATATCGTGTCCATTTCATATCAATATTTTTGTGTCAATTTATAGTTACAGAAATCAATTCAAGATCCAGTCCATTTCATTTCCATTTCGAAAAATTAAATTCTGGAACTAAAAATGTATTTTTGGAAATAGACAGGATATCATTTGATATCGATCACCTATGTACAAGAATTTTTTTAATCGCATACAAATTCTATTCAGGATGTTTTGTACCGATTTTGAATAATTTTTGCGAAAAAATTAAAAAAAAATTTAATTTTTGTGAAAAATTAAAAAAAAATAATCTTTGTGAAAAAAAAATTTTTTTTTAATTTTTTCAAGTATTTTTTAAATTTTGAAAAAAAAATAATTAAATTTTTTCTATTTTTTTTTTGAATAAAAATTTTTTTTTTGTTTTAAATTGTAGTAAATTTTATTTTCATTAACTATTGTATTTAAAAAAAAGAACAATGGGGCGCAAAGAGAATCCAGAGTTCATCCATTTCAACAAAAGTTGAACCAGTGTCAACTTTACAAAAATGGAAATTTTTTAACATAATGGAAGCAGTCCGTATGCAGACTGGAAGTATAAATGTGTGATAAATAAATATTGGAAATGGAATTGACGTAACCTGGAATTGAAATGGAATAGAAAATTTTCCATATGAAAGTAAAAATGTAAATCTTGAAGGAATCTTGATAAATTTCAAGAAAATGGATCCAGTCTGGATGAAACCTGTAAGTCTAAATCGGAGGTAACTAAACAAAAAATGAAGAAGATTTACAAAAATTTAACTTTCTGCAATATGCAATAAAAAAAAATTGGAATGAAATGAAATGCCCGCTGATGAACAAATGGGTAGTTGAATTTTGGGATAGAGTGAGGGAGATTTTTCCGTTCGCGCCAAGGATGAGACCAAGTGAAAACTTGAGACAATTATTTCTGGTAACTCATATTGAATCTTTAGGTATATATAAAAGTGAGTAAAAATACTTCCGGTGTATAGCCATTTTTTGTAAGAATCAATTTTTCGCTCTCAATTATCACTACTTTGCAAATAATTATTATTGCAGTTTGCACAACTGTTCTTATATAAAATTGATGCATTATTTTTTAGATATTCTTTTCTTCTAGAGTCCTGCTGGATTTCTTTACACAATAAAAAAACAAGGCAAACAGGAAAAAATTAATTTTTTTTCCAAAATGAAAAAAAGAATTTATAAAATTCTGTAGTGTTGAAATTATTTATCTTGTGCCAATTTAGGCAAGTTTTCATCAATAAATTTATAATTTGTGAAAATTTTTATGTATTTTCAAACACTATCATTGTACTGCTATTTGCTCCTTTCATATGACGGATTCTGTGAAGTAGTGTCAATTATTTGTATAATAAATACATCAACCTCTGAAATAAATTTTGATCTTTGTCGTCTCTTTCTTAAGCTATAATTTTCACACATTTGGCTTTTGTTTCAAGTTATTTAGTTAAATTTTTAAGATTCTTATCAAAAATTTAAAAAAATAGTAATTTTTTTATATCTTTTTATCAGTATTTCATCAATTTTTTACAAGTTTTTAAATAAGTAAAACGCTGTTTTCTAAAAAGTACTATTATTTGCTATTTCCGTAAGACTTTTGACTAGTGATTTTGATTTTAGGAAAGAATTTTAATTTTTTTGTTGAGATACGGAAAGGAATCTAATTCTGAATTCCAAAAAAAATTTGCGTAACTGTGCGATTAAGTGCGAATTTATTGAAATATCAGATAGACCGCCCTTGTGCAAAAAGCCGCACGCAAAGTCTTAGTGCTCAATTTCAACGTATCAGCCATATTTATTAGGGTTTATTCATGAATGTACCAGAAGAATCAATTTTTGTCTATCAAAATTATAAATATAATATAATCCATTATATTGGGAAGCAAAAAATTATAAAAAGCCATATAAGAATACATATTTTTATATGTGAACGAACGGGTACGAGAGACTTTGGCATTTTTTAGAAGAGCGTTAGCGCTACTTCAAAAGTGCTAATGCGTTTAAGCTTCACTTGTGCGTTACTCACAAAAAGGCAAGGGCGCGTCGGATGAAGTATTGTTGAATCGTGAAGTATGTCAACAAAAGTCAAGGTGTGGTCAAGTCAGATTGGAGCCTAGGTTGACAAAGGTGAAGGTCATTTTCAAATCCAAAAAGTCAATAAATTACATTATATTTCTCTCGTATGTGGGTTTCTAAAATTTCTTCGTAAACAGTTTGTATTGTCACAGATTTGGAAACTATTATTCGTTTGTTAGAAAATTTGCAAATTCTGAAACCTGCTTTTCTTCCATTATCGTCTTCAAATGTTTACTCGAATAGTTTAATTAGTCTTTTCGNAATCCAAAAAGTCAATAAATTACATTATATTTCTCTCGTATGTGGGTTTCTAAAATTTCTTCGTAAACAGTTTGCATTGTCACAGATTTGGAAACTATTATTCGTTTGTTAGAAAATTTACAAATTCTGAAACCTGCTTTTCTTCCATTATCGTCTTCAAATGTTTACTCGAATAGTTTAATTAGTCTTTTCGAAACAACTTATAAATAGAATTTACAAAAAAAAATTCCTTTTTCTTCTCTATTAATGTCTTTGCAAAATGGTACCTAACTTCGATGTGTTTCCATCTTTGGTGGAATTCAACATTGTGTGCCAACCTAATGGCACTTTGATTGTCTACGAAAATGGGAGTTGGCTCTTCTTGAGGAAATCCCAACTCTGCTGCAAATCGTAGGATCTAAATGGCTCCTTTGGCTTCTTGGGCTAGTGTGATGTACTCCGCCTCTGTTGACAATAAAGCGACAAGTGGCTGCTTCTGGCTGCACCACGTGATGAGAGACTGGTTTAAGAAAAATGCAAATCCGATGGTAGATTTCCGGTCAACCCTGTCACCTGCATAATCTGAATCGGTGTACCCTGTCAGTGAAACCTTTTCATGTCGGGTGTACTCAACCCCCAAGTTGGACGTCTTCTTTAGGTACCGCAGGATGTTCTTACTTAGCTTCCAATGGTCTTCATTGAAACAAGTGTTGAACTGGGACAACTTGGCAACAGCATATGCTATGTAAGGGCGGGTTGTCCTGGTTAAAAACAGAAGAGATCCACCAATCCATCGAAATGTTTCCTTTTTCCCATTTTACCACGAACGTATCAACAAGTTTCTTTGAATTCCCAAATTTACTTCCATTTATAGCACTTATATCCGTCTTCGGCGAGCTATAGTCTCGAGCAAAATGACATCCCTTTCCACAATTGTAGCATTTGAAGACTTTTGACGCTCTCTCTGTCAATCTTTTTTGCTGATCGGCACTCCTTTGCTTAGTGACCCATTTTACCGCAGTTACGGCAAGACGTCTTCTTATGCTCGGCAATTTTTGTACTTCTTTCTGTATCGATAACTTTCCCTTTGACTTTGTATGAGTTTGCAACATAGACTGTAGTAGGTTTCGAAGTTTCAACTTCATCTTCTGATCGGTTCCTTTCCAACTCCTCTTTGCGAAGTCGGGCCAGGAGCGCGGTCATCGTTTGAGAGCCATCAGGGACGCTATCCCAGTCTTTCTTAAATGGCAGAAACTTGTAGGGAAGTAAGGAGATAATTTATGTCACCACCGTTTCTTCGTTCATGTGAACACCCATTTCGTCCAAACTCCTGGGCAATTGTTCAATTTCCATGTACGCTACTATAACTTACTGTTTTTCTTTCACTTTGTAATTGAGAAAAGAATTCAGCGTATGCTGCTTATTCAGCGTACTGCTGTCAAGAGTTCATTAGTTTGAGTGTGTCAAAAATATTTTTTGCTGATGCGCATAAATAGATGTGATTGGTCTGGTTTGTGTCAAGCCTTGGGCTTCCACGTCCTTCTCGGACCATGCTTTTCTAGGTTCAACTGAGTCCACAGGTGGGATAGCGCTCTTTCCATTCACTATGCCCCTTAAGTCAGCTTCTTTAAGCACTAGTGTCACTTGGTATCTCCATCTTTCATAATTATTGTGGCCTAATTTGACGACAAAGGAAGTATCAATTTTTCCAATGTTTACTAATTTTTCTACTGCTCAGATATATTTTTCAGAAGAGTTAAGGGAGAAGGACGGGTATCCCTGTTACATCCCTATTGGTTCTCTCTGGATTTCTAAATTTTGTTACCTCATATCCTTCATGAACATCTTTATATTTTCAAGATGAGAGATGTGTTTACTAAAACTAAATAAATAAGCCAAATACAAACCACTACGGTTGATAATCAGGACTAATATTTGATATCAGACTGGTTGACTGGTTTTTTATTTACTTTGAATTTACGAAGTGACAACGTAACGGCGCAGTAAAATTGGATTTTAGAATTTTTCGATAACATTTTTTTTTAAATGAGACTCAATAAATATTTTATTAAGCTCGACACTTTCGAATATTTTTTTCAAATTAATATTTAGATAATGATTTCAATCTAATGTAAGTTTGTACAAAGCATAAATAATATGCAATATACCATCGAAATACAGTCTCCCTTCAATCACTGATGTTGAGGTAGTTAGACACTCGGTTCATTAAATAATGAAGAAAATTTCTTTTCATGGTTTTGAATTTTATAATGAAATCGATACTGAAACAAAAGTTTGAAAGCTTTGCCATTATTTGAAGCAAGAATTTTTTATTTAGATGTTTTTTGTTCATATTTAATTAACTATACTCACTTTAAGTTATTATAGCAACATTAAGATCACTTTTTACTACCTTTTTGCTTTTATCTCTGAATTTTAGCACCTTTATCAATTCCCAGGTCCATCACATTATATCAACATTCAACAAGGTACATTTTCTGACTCCTTCCATTATATTTTTGTTTTTGGCACTTGGACTACTAAACTAAAGCGTTGAGTTTACATAATGACTATGGAGGTCACATGACAACAGGTCACTATGTCACTATTCAAATTGACATTTCTATTCTGATGAGTTCAAGAACTCCGTCTTGCATTTCCTTCACGACATCAAATTCTGTCAACCCTAGACGACGTTTATTTGAAATATCATAAACTCCGCCTTCTGCATCCGTATGTTCCCCACGTGTCCCACGAACTTGGAGTGAGTAGTTACCAGCAATTTCTTCCAATTTTTCACGATTTGCAGCTAGTTTTGGTAGTTTGATATGAACAGATGCACGAATTGTTGTACCCAAATTTGTTGGGCAGAATGTTAAGAAACCGAATCGATCTGACCTTGAAAACGGGAGCTCATTTTCGATCTTGTTAACACCTGAAAGTTTTAAGAAATTATTGAAATGCTTGCGTAAGAACTTCAAAATCAGAATTACTGTAAGGGTAGGTCGTTCAAGAAACTGAATCTGCACCTGCTTCGCAGGTTTTAGTTTGTAATCTTATACCTGAACCTGCTGTCTTAGGTTTAGGTTCAACGTATATATCTGGACCTGTATATTTCATTCAGGTCCAGATATAAATTTAAAAATAAATAAATTTTGAGTAGGGTTCACAATTTCTATTACTCTTAATTAGATTTATAAATTAGTGACATCTGTCTTACTGAGTCAGTCATGAGTCAGTTACTTCTGTCTGCTTAAATCAGTCATGACTCAGTGTGACTCCTGTTTGGTTCAGCTCTGCACTAGTTTCTAAGAAGCTACTTAATCGTCTCANAAGGTAGGTCGTTCAAGAAACTGAATCTGCACCTGCTTCGCAGGTTTTAGTTTGTAATCTTATACCTGAACCTGCTGTCTTAGGTTCAACGTATATATCTGGACCTGTATATTTCATTCAGGTCCAGATATAAATTTAAAAATAAATAAATTTTGAGTAGGGTTCACAATTTCTATCACTTTTCTCTTAATTAGATTTATAAATTAGTGACATCTGTCTTACTGAGTCAGTCATGACTCAGTGTGACTCCTGTTTGGTTCAGCTCTGCACTAGTTTCTAAGAAGCTACTTAATCGTCTCATCCATGGGTATTTCAACACTGGAGTATAATTCACGTGACTCATTAATTATGACTCAGATTCGCGACTCATTGACTCACTCATGACTCAGAGTAATTTCATCAGCCTACTGAGTTACTAGTTACCTGATATGGTCAATGAGTCATGCTCCATGACTCATTGATCAATGGATGTATCATGAGTCATTGAGTCATGATCCATAACGCATTATAACACTGATTAATGATTTAACGCTTATTGAATAACCAAGTCACAAACATTACGATAATAGGCTGAACTATAATTTTAAGTTACACATGACTCAGGAGACTCATGAACCATGACTGAGGTGAGTCATGAACCATGACTCAGGCGAGTTATAAACCATGACTCAGGTGAGTCATGAACCATGACTCAGGCGAGTTATAAACCATGACTCAGGTGAGTCATGAACCATGACTCAGTCTAACTCAATTTCTCAATTACTAATATCCACAATGAACAAAATGTCAGAGTCATGATTATGAATCACTTTGACTCAGTGACATTGATAAGTGTCACTCATTTCCAACTTTAGAAATTTTTCTGCTACCAATATGCTATCAGCTTTAACCTAAATTATAGGAACCTATATTTACCGCCAACAAGTCTTCGATAGACTGCGCCCAAATCTCCACCTTGTTGCATAGAAATGATGCGCAAATGATCCTCTTCGTTGACCCATACCAAAAACGACTTGTCTTCATTGTGGAAAATTCCACGCCCAGTTGGCCAATAGCGCGAGGCATTTGCAGCCTACCATAAGATACAAAACTTTTGAATAATACCACCATTACATCAAGTTCAAACATATTGTTACAAGTATACTTGAAGAAATCTATCTCCTTCCTTGAAGAGAAAATGGTCATCAATAAGTTGTTGTTGGACATCCTTTGGCATTCCCAAAAGGGGATAATAGGTCCCTTTTTGCTCCCCATCTAACCCTCGAAGTGTCTCACTTACTTTACGTTCCATTTCGTCGTACTGGGGTTCAGTGAGACAAGGATTGAAGGGATAGCCAGAGAGACTCCTCCCACAACGCACGCGCGTACTTATGACATATTCCCCTTCAGGATCCACATTTACAAAGGAATCCACATCCCCAAAGTCACTAGCCGGATGATTGGCGTCTTTCGCAAACCCTCCGTGATACTCTTCAATGATTGGATCAAAAAGTTCAGAGAAAACGCTGTATGCTTCGGCATCAGGGGCGTACAACCCGATCCCTGAATCATGGTTTTCCAATCCTAAAAATAATAAAATATGAATCATATATTATTCCTTATAAACTCATTTATAGGGACTATTCGTGCATAAACCGTATTCAAGGATTCTACAGGGTGCCTCATGTTTTATAATAGCATAAAAATTGTTTGTTTTATTCTAATTCAGTTAGCTATACTTCAAAAACTCTGTTTTATGTTCGAAACCCGGTAGCGCGGGTTTATTTGTGAGTATTGTTTCAAATAATTACTGGATTTGATTTAAGGCATAGTTTCAAGTTGAAATGGAGTGAAATGAGACTTTTCCTAATTAGGATTTGGAAAGTGAAGGGTGTGGCTATGTTCACTTTTATAATTTTTGTTCTTTTGCTCTAAATTTTTGGCGCAATGCAAACTGCATACAAGATTATCTGAATTTATTACAAATTTTTGAATAATTTAGTTTCAAGGCTTATTTTTTCACATCCCTCGACACGATTTGTAATGGGAGGGGTGAAAGTAGAGAAATTTTGTATTCTAAACTTAAGACACCCTGTTTATTGTTCGAAACCCGGTAGCGCGGGTTTATTTGTGAGTATTGTTTCAAATAATTACTGGATTTGATTTAAGGCATAGTTTCAAGTTGAAATGGAGTGAAATGAGACTTTTCCTAATTAGGATTTGGAAAGTGAAGGGTGTGGCTATGTTCACTTTTATAATTTTTGTTCTTTTGCTCTAAATTTTTGGCGCAATGCAAACTGCATACAAGATTATCTGAATTTATTACAAATTTTTGAATAATTTAGTTTCAAGGCTTATTTTTTCACATCCCTCGACACGATTTGTAATGGGAGGGGTGAAAGTAGAGAAATTTTGTATTCTAAACTTAAGACACCCTGTTTATTGTTCGAAACACGGTAGCGCGGGTTTATTTGTGAGTATTGTTTCAAATAATTACTGGATTTGATTTAAGGCATAGTTTCAAGTTGAAATGGAGTGAAATGAGACTTTTGCTAATTAGGATTTGGAAAGTAAAGGGCGTGGCTGTTTACTTTTTTTAAATAGTTTCAAGGCTTTTTTTTCCACATCCCTCGATAAGATTTCTAATGGAAGGGGTTGCGGTGAAAGCAGAAAAATTTTGTACTCTAAAGTTAAGACACCCTGTACAAAATTTTAGTTTTTTATATTAAGCAGCGCAAGTTGTGAAAATTAAAAAAGTTGTTACTAACCTAGTTATTATGAGAAAATTTTTTGACTAATTGGGGATGGGGGAGGAGTTGTACTATGGTATTGTGTCGTATCAAGGAATTGTTACAGAAAAATCATAATTTGCATTTTTTATTCCGGTAAAGAAAAAAAAATTTTTTTAATTAATTTTTATGACACAATTTAGTTTAGTATTTTGATTACCTAGGTTACAAATGATAATTAATGTAAAAACTGTTCGATATGGCGTTGGAAATTTTATATTTGCAAAAAAACTTTTAAAATGATTCAATTGCTAATTTTTATGTGGTAGAAAATCTCAATCTTATTTTTGTATTCAATTGACATAATTTATATATAAAAATTACGTAGAAGTGTCCAATCAATATGTTTCAATCAAATTAGAANTAGAAGTGTCCAATCAATATGTTTCAATCAAATTAGAACCAGATTTACATAAAAAAAATTATTAAGTTTATTGTTATCAAATTTCATTCTTAGAATTTTGCCAAAAAAAAAAATTTTTTAATCCTTTCAAAATTTTAACTCTTGCCTCACCACTCTGAATGACATCAAGGAGCCCTGCCTTTGAATTTGTTTCGAGGTCCTTCAGTTTCTCAAAGAGGTCAGGGGTCAAATATTTTTTGAGGAGAGACTTTGAGTCACTCGCTTGAAGTTTTTCGTNACCAGATTTACATAAAAAAAATTATTAAGTTTATTGTTATCAAATTTCATTCTTAGAATTTTGCCAAAAAAAAATTTTTTTTAATCCTTTCAAAATTTTAACTCTTGCCTCACCACTCTGAATGACATCAAGGAGCCCTGCCTTTGAATTTGTTTCGAGGTCCTTGNTTTCAAAATTTTAACTCTTGCCTCACCACTCTGAATGACATCAAGGAGCCCTGCCTTTGAATTTGTTTCGAGGTCCTTCAGTTTCTCAAAGAGGTCAGGGGTCAAATATTTTTTGAGGAGAGACTTTGAGTCACTCGCTTGAAGTTTTTCGTAACCAGAAATTAACTTTTCGGATGCCATGGGTACTTTGATGACCTTGAGAGGCTGTGAGTGATAGTAGAGTCCCTTGGAGAAAGTAGAAGAGAAAATGAGAAAGATTCTGGTGCATTTGGCTATTATAGATTTTCTCTAGGAATCCTTAGGAGAAAGTATGGGAAAGAAATCTGCACAAGCCAGACAGCTTGGCGCCGGTCGCAGTGCCGTAACGACAAAATTTTGTTTATTAGCTAGAAAAACCTTGAAAATATGTTCATTTTATTGAAACCGTGTGTTTGGATTGGACGGTAAGGAATCACTGTAATAAAGGGTTAATCGAACTTGTTAATTCTCATGTCGTAGTAGCAAAAATTTCAAAAATATATTATTATTATTTTTCAAAATTTTAAATTTTGAAACTTAAAATTTATAGTTCATAATTTGCCTATTAGATTTTAATTTATTTTTCACGATGAAAAAATTTTATTCATTTTTTAAGTGATGAACCAGGGGTTAATAAAAACTAAGATAGGGATTTTATTACAATAACTAGTAATTATTATATTATATATTATATTTAGTTATTTTGTGTTCGTTTACCACACAAAAATATTCAACTTCAACCAATCATTTTTGAATGTATAAATACTTTTTTTTGATTAATCTGATTGTATAAAGTTAAAATTTTGAATTTTTATACCGCATCCTGATTAAAATACTCGGTATATTTGATTATGTGCCTTATATAGTGAAATCTTACTATAGTTTATAAATTTCTATGTCGTAGTTTCAAAAAATTTTAACTCGTTATTTAAACAAGTAGATAATTTTTAAATTGAAATATTTCAAATTTATTAACTAGTCTGACTATCTTCGACATTTCATTCACAAATGAGATTATTTTTTTTATAAATGTCACTAGTGGCCAAATTCTCGAACCTACGACATACATATACAAAAAAAAAATTTCAAAAAAAATTTTCAAAAAAATTTTTTTTTTCAAATTAATAGATTTTAATACTTTATATAATATATAATAAATTACATGTTTCGGCACTGATATTCATTTCTAGAGATTTTCTAGTTCCATGTTTTCTGGGTTAGGAGAATAGGAGTTTTCTAGAAAATCGATTGGAAGGAAGTCTAACCTGTCATTTGTCACATTTCCCCAGCATCCTTCTTCCCATGGACCAAAAAAGTCAATTTTTTGGTTATACCAAAAGGTCATCGACATTTCAATCATCTTTTTAAAAATTTAAAAATTTCAAATTCAATTTCATAAAAATGAGAATTAGGGGGATGATATTGTTATCATAAGTTATAATACAACTCTCTATAGATAAAAAAAATTTTTCCTAATTTTAGATAACTATCTAACGAAAAACTATCATTTGTATAGTAAATAATCAATTGATCGATTCTCAATTAATGAAATAATTTTTGATTAATAATATTACAAAAAGATTACATTTGAACTGATTTCATATTACATTGAATAGTCATAAATTCATCATTGAAAATGGATAAATCAGCATATAATTTTTTATATTACAGTGATGCGTGTGTGGTTCACTAAATTCTACAAATTACCTAATTCCGTGTCCTATAGTCATGTGGAGCCAAAAAATACACAATTTTCAATTTCTTAATCACAAGTACTCTTGGTAAATTGAATTATTTTGGATACAATATTATGTAACTTCATATTATGAAATTATATGAAAAGCCTGTATTTTTACTTGATTTTCTGTACAATTTGAAGTAATTAAGAAAATTATTCAACTCTGTTAGGATTCAATCAAAAACGGCTATTTTCTAATATTCATTGGTTCACTAGCTACAATGCTATTTATAAANCTCTGTTAGGATTCAATCAAAAACGGCTATTTTCTAATATTCATTGGTTCACTAGCTACAATGCTATTTATAAAGTTTTGTCAAATTAATTATACTTTTTTATTTATACAGATAGTACAAACATAAAAAAAAATTCAAAATTTTGTAATGAATTTTTATGTAATTTCTACAAAAAGTGGTGGATTAAGAAAAGATTTATTAGGGTTTATAAATTTCATGAAATGTACCCGTCGGTAAGGGTACATTTGACAACAAACGACAACAATTTTACAAAGTTATAAGATTTTTCAACTTAAAATTTTCTATTGATGAATTAGCTCAAAAATAATACTTTATTTTCAAAAATGAATAAAATTTTTAAGTAATGTCTGAAATTTTCAAATTAATATACTAAAATTAATAGACTATGACGATTACGATTAGTAAACAAGTTTTGATAACCATGTACATGGGGGTGGGGGTGGGGGTAGGAACAAATTTTACTTAAATTTTGAAATTATCAAAAATGAGATATTCATAAGAGATCAAGACGCTATATATGCTATACTCATTGAGATATTTTGTTACATTCAAAGAAAATGGTGGGAATTTCAATAATTTAAATTAAAATTAAATGAAATAAATAATTTAATGTTGATGACTACAATCTATCACCCAACACCCACTGACTTCAGAGATGCCCATCGAGAATTATGCACACCGCACACCGTATAGAAAAATGTACCGCTCATCGGCTCATCACAACATTGCACAATTAAGAATAACAATAATTAATTAAAAAAAGCAATGTTTTGTGAAAAAGTTTCTAATTTACTTTTAAATATTTCAAATTATGTTAAAATTAATTGGTTTGGTTTTTAATTTTAAGGTTTATTATTGAGTTTGTGTTTAGGTTTGACACTTAAATCTTTTAAGGTTGTTAGGTTAAAATTATTTTTTAGGTTTTTATTTTGCATTCATGAACTAATTTTTAGATTTACTATTTGTATTTATAAATATTTTGGATTCAGTTAGGTTGGAGTTAAAGAATTAAGTGTGATAAACTTATTTTACACACCGTACTCATTTTTAGGTTGATTTGGTTCATATTNACACCGTACTCATTTTTAGGTTGATTTGGTTCATATTTTTTTAAATAATTTCGGGCTTATTCTTATTTGTCTCTTTAGGTTTATTTTTTCTCTTAATATTTTGTTCTCTAAGGTTTATACAATGATTGTGTAAACTTTGTGTTCACCTTAAGGATACTGGATTCAAGGTTCCTAAGTTTCTTGTTAAATTTATCAGGATTCTGTTTGATCGAAGATTCCTTCATCGGGGTATTTTTCACTTATTTATTCTATTTTAAAATTCCTTTTGATCATAAATTTAAATTTTTTGGGTTCATTTTTAATTGCATTTGGGTCTTTTCATTGTTGGGTTTTATTATTATTATTATTTTATTTTTTTTATTATTTATTCAAAAGTTATATTACAGAAAAAGATTAGTATAAACTCCCCAAAATTGGGTCTTAAGTTTATACTCATATGAATAAAAACTTAACGATACCAATTTTCAAAATAATGTTTCAAAGAATTTTTGAAAATATTATAATAAGTAGGTTCATTTTTCACCTTATTAGGAATAGATTTACCCAGTAATTAATTCCTAAAGTTTGAATTCTCACAATTTAAAATTTTGTCTCGGATTTGAAAGTACTTATTAGGTTATGAGCTCACCTCGTAAAATTATAAGTATAAATTATAACTTTAACAGTTAGAAGTGAGTGTAAACTANATTCTCACAATTTAAAATTTTGTCTCGGATTTGAAAGTACTTATTAGGTTATGAGCTCACCTCGTAAAATTATAAGTATAAATTATAACTTTAACAGGTAGAAGTGAGTGTAAACTAATCATTAAAAAACTTAACATTATTACTCATAATTAAATTATAGCTCCACAAATTATTCTGTACTTAATTACTTAATGTGGAAAGAGCCACTTTAATTTTCTTATTTCGATAAAAATATACTTCCATTAAAAAAATTTTTTTTTAATTTTAACATGTTCACTTTAAAAAAATTCTTCTTTTTTAATTTTGACAGTTCCACAAAAAAAAAATTTTTTTTTTAAATTTTAATAATTTCACTTAAAAAAAAATTTTTTTTTTTAATTTTAACAGTTTCACTTAAAAAAAATTTTTTTTTAAACAGTTTCACTTAAAATTTTTTTTTTAATTTTAACAATTATTTCACTTTAAAATTTTTACTCTTGCTTTATGTTTTGTTTGGTGGGCTTTGTTTTGATGCCCATCTCTTCTTGCGGCAACGGGTGATTTGTAGGACAAATTTTATGTAAGTGCTATTACATTTTAATTAAATCTAATTTAAATTTCTATCATTTTTTAAATAAATTCGTTAATTTTTTAGATCATTTGCATCTTTGTTAACAACTGAAGAAGGTGCGGTAGAAGAACATATTCCTGCTGACGTCGACCTCGCTGACACTGACTAACTAAACCGCTAGACACTGGCCAAGTAAGTAATGGCGACGAGACTTCTAAAATTCCTTGTTCTAGTTACAGTCATATTTACCATTTGGTTGTCATGCTTGAAAATTTGGTATACTGATGACGTTTTTTCAATGTATTTTCTTCTACCACTTCCAATTCATATTCTGGCTATATTTGGCGTAAGTTTTCAACTTTAGTTTGTTAATTGAAATTCATTGGTAGTGATTAGTAAAATAGGGTTGGTTGGTCTATACCAAAATGGGTTTCATTTACTCTTCTTATTCTTAGGAAATCTACAAACCTACTGAAATGAGTAGGATGTTGTATCAATGAATATCCATTCACTAGATTTATGTCTGTGTATCTTTTTGGTATAGTCCAACTGATCAGCGAAGTATCAAATGTACAAACAAACTTTGTTAATGTCCCTGTGTGTTTTTCTTTTTTTAATTTTAGCTCTATTCCGTTTTCACCGTCTTTCAGCGTGCTTTCAACTTCAATGATTGTCCAGAAGCATCTAAAGAACTCTCAGAACAAATAGAAGAGGCGAAGGCTGATCTAAGGATGAAAAAGTTCAAATTCTAATTGAAATTCCAATAATTCAATAATTAATCTTAAGCTATTAAATCAAGCTATCCATTGTGATAGTTCTCGTTGGGGTTAATTAAGTTCATTGCGACTCAGGTTAAAGTATACACTGTAAAAAATTTTTACTAAGGGATGAGTGATTCTAAATTTTCTTAAAAATTAATTGGCATTCATTTCAAAAAATTATTGAAATTTATTTTTTTTTGCTATTATACTTTTAGAAATTCAAATTACATAACTTGCTTATGTTGCTGGTGCATGGATTTATTTGAGTCGCACTGTATAAAAATTTTATTCTTATTTTTATGACACAATCATGTTCAAAGTAGTGAGGACACTGTTTTAGGGTCGTCAAGATACTTTAGCTTGATGATTCTTCTCAGGCAAACTAAAAAATAAAAATAAAACCTTATTTTCCCTCGATTACCGGGGTAGTAGTAGTATCCTAGGNTTCTCAGGCAAACTAAAAAATAAAAATAAAACCTTATTTTCCCTCGATTACCGGGGTAGTAGTAGTATCCTAGGAGAACGACATATCAAGCCATCGAATGCCGGTCTGTGTTTACTATTTTCTCATATCGGCACTGTATNGATCCTAGGAGAACGACATATCAAGCCATCGAATGCCGGTCTGTGTTTACTATTTTCTCATATCGGCACTGTATTATTGACATTGGGAAAAGTTAAATTGGTTGTTTTTTGTTTGGTCAATGCAGTTTGTAAAAATATTTAATTCATTTTTAATTATTTAATTGTTCGGAAGTGATTTGTACGATTTTAGAGTCATGGCGCAGCGACTCGGAGTTTTTTTTTCTGCGCATTTAGAAAAAAATCTTGTGCGGAATTGGTCTCGAATTTAAATTACATAGGTACCACCACCGTATGTAGCATGTCTGTATGCATATTTGGGCACTTGGGAAATAATATTGAACTAAAAGTAAGTCTTCTCCATAACTTCCAGTTTGGCCTGAATCAGAGTGACTGACTCAATGAGTCATGACTCTAACTCCTGGATTTTTGGGAGTCGACTCTGACTCCCAAACACGAATGNCTAACTCCTGGATTTTTGGGAGTCGACTCTGACTCCCAAACACGAATGAGTCAGAATCATCAAATGACTCCAGACTCCTTAAAACCCTAGCAGCTAGTCAGTTATGGCGCTGGAGTCAGAGGCATGGAGAAAACTAAAAGTTTGTTGTGAAAATGGACTACAGTGTTGCGCTTGACTTTGGCTCAATAATGGCTCGGGTTGGCTCACAAAAAGTTCTTAGCATGAGCCCAATTATATTTTTGAGAAAGAGACATGGGTCATTAACTATCTCAACCATTCTTGTGAGTAGAATAACGCAAGACTCTGACTCACGAGTCAATTCAAATTTTTTGTTTGACTGACTCTGACTCCGACTCATTGAAATCAGAGTGAGGGGTTCGACTCATTCAGTAAGTTGTGTATCCTACTCAATAACTGGTAATGCTATGTGCATACGTGACTCTCGACTGTGACTCACCTATTTTTAAGGAGTCAAATTTTGATGCTGACTCTTGACTAAAAAAAAATAAATCAGAGAGTCGACTAATTGAGTCAATAACTTTGACTCTTTGGGTAAAAGTGACTCATGTGATACTCTACTTGTGAGCCATGACTCATGTGATACTCTACTTGTGAGTCATGACTCATGCTATACTCTACTTGTGAGCAATAACTCATGCGATACTCTACTTGTGAGCCATGACTCATGCGATACTCTGCTTGTGAGCCGTGACTCGTGCGATACTCTACTTGTGAGCCATGACTCAATGCCATACTTGACTCATGCAATACTACTTGTGAGCCATGACTCATGTGATATTCTACTTGTGAGCCATGACTCATGCGATACTCTACTTGTGAGCCATGACTCATGCTATACTCTACTTGTGAGTCATGACTCACTGACTCAACTTTTTCGTTTTTTAAAGTTTTTAGCTTTATTTTTCTTTCTCCTTTGAAATACACGCCACGTCGACAACAGTCAGTTATTTCTGCCTTCAGTTTTTTTGTAACTCTATTTTTTCTCATCTCATTTTGATTCATCATCATCATCACCATCATCAATTCAACCGTCAATAATTTATAAAATTTTAGTTCAACTCCTAAGCTCTTAGGAATAGGATTCTGTAGTGTATTTACTCCATTTCGTTGTGTTTAGTTGTTTCGACAAATTTATTGTCACAAATCGCACTGAAAAGGTCCGATCTTAAGAAAACAGCTGACATGTCAGAGTACGACGGTACCAAAGGAGTTGGGGCCGTTCAAATTGTTATTAGCGATGAAGAACATACTTTTGACTTGGATGAAGTTGCTCTGGAGAAAGTCCTACTTCATGATGAAATCAAGGATCTTCCAGTTGCTGTTGTTTCTGTTGCAGGAGCCTTTCGTAAAGGGAAATCCTTTCTACTCGATTTCTTCATTCGTTATCTAAGGGCAAAGGTAAATTGATCATCATTACAGTATATTCTGTTCACAGTGTAATAATAAGAGTATACTTTTAGGGTCGTGAAGATTGGCTAGGAGACGATAGTAGTCCCCTCGAGGGATTCTCATGGCGTGGTGGTGCCGAGCGTGATACCACAGGGATCCTCCTTTGGTCAGAAGTTTTTCGTATCAAAACTCCCACCGGTGAAGAGATCGCTGTAATCCTCATGGACACTCAGGTTCATTTTCAAAGATGAATTCAATATGCTTTAAAAATTCAATGAGAATATTTATCTCTTCTAGGGTGCGTTTGACAGCGAGAGCACCGTCCGTGACTGTGCGACAATATTCGCCCTGAGTACTATGACGAGCTCAGTACAAATCTACAATCTGTCTGGTAATATCCAAGAAGATGATTTACAACACCTTCAACTCTTTACAGAGTATGGGAGACTCGCTCTTGAGGATTGTGGTGACACACCATTTCAAAAACTACAATTTTTAGTTCGGGATTGGAGTTTCCCTTATGATGCACCCTATGGACCTGAAGGAGGCGATACTATTCTTGAACGAAGACTTGAGGTTAAAAGAATTAAATTCATAATAATAATAATTTTTGATTCCTCAACAAGTCAAAAGAAATTATTTATACATTTGATATTTTGGGTAATATATTATTTTGTACTTAGGTCAAGGAGAGGCAGCATCATGAACTTCAATCCCTCCGCAAACACATACGCTCATGTTTTAGCGAAATTTCATGTTTTCTGATGCCACATCCAGGTCTCCGTGTAGCAACAAATCCTAATTTTGACGGTCGTCTTTCAGGTAAATTGATTAACGTTTAATTAAAAAAAATATTCAGTTAAATTTAAAATTAAAGATTTGATCTGGTATTACTAAATTGCGCACCTTTCGCACCCTCATAAATCGGCATTTTTTTAAACTAACTCTAATGTTAAGTGGTTGCACTAAATTATTTTAAGGTTAAAAAAATGCCGATATATGAGGGTGCGCAGGGGCGCAGAAGGTGCGCAAATTAGTAATACCCGATTTCAACCAAACAACCAGGGGGAAGAAAAAATAAACTTTTTATTCAAAATTTCATTTAATTTTTGAAACAGATATCGAGCGGGATTTTATCCAAGAGCTCAAAGTGCTTGTTCCGCTCGTACTTTCACCTCAGAATTTGGTTGTGAAAAGGATTGGAGGACAGAAAGTGCGAGTGAAGGAATTGGTTCACTACTTCAAGGCATACACTGCCATCTACCAAGGAAATGAGTTACCTGAACCCAAGTCCATGCTCGAGGCGACTGCAGAAGCCAATAACCTTTCTGCTGTTGCAAGTGCCAAGGACATGTATGTCAATATCATGGAGGAAACCTGTGGTGGGCATCAACCTTACATGGCCACGACACAAATTGAGTCCGAACACTTCAAAGCCAAACAGCGAGCTGTTGAGGAGTTCCAATCGAGCAAAAAAATGGGTGGAAGTGATTTCTCCAACAAGTATTTAGACACATTGGAAAAGGTAAACAAAACGGTCCCACTTTCTCTTACCAATGAACTGTCCATTTTAGTAGAATATTTTGCACCTTTCAAATTTATATTTTTTCGAATACATGATCTTTATTTAGGATATGGAAGACCTCTTCGTCAACTATAAAGCACATAATGAGAGTAAAAATATCTTCAAGTCTGCACGCACTCCTGCTACCATCTGCACAATCGCAATAATCTGCTACATCCTCTCTGGATTTATGGGTTTAGTTGGTTTATACACCTTTGCCAATATGTTCAACCTTATAATGGGTCTCGCCTTGGTACTTCTAGCTTTTTGGGCATATACTAGGTAAAATATAAGTTAACTTTTTATGTTAATTACATAATTTTTTTCTAAAATTACAGTTTTTTTTATGATGGTATAGGTATAGTGGTGAATTTCGTGATTATGGGTTATACATTGATATTGGAGCAGATTACATTTGGAAATATGTAAGTCAAACTACAGTGTGTTCAATTAAGAAGGCGAAATTTTTGAGAAATGATTTTGCGAAAAATCAAAACTTGGTTCTATGTTACACTTTTTCACGCATTTTGAACTGCTCAACCTGCTGAAAACTGAAAACTGTTACTACGAAAGTTTAGTTAAATTTTCTTAAGTTTAAAAACTGGAAAAGTCTAATTTGCGATAGTTTTGAAAACTTTAGTCACAGATTTTCGCCTTCTTATTTGAACACCCTGTATACACTCATCAAAATTGATCATTTATTTAGCAAAATTCCTTTTTCTGTGCATTCCAACAGAACCTAATGAATAGTAATTGGTCTGTTTCTAGGCATTGAAACCAGTTTACACGAAGTTGCTGAACAAAGGTTTTGAAACTGCGACGAATGAAATTCTGTTGGGTGGTGGGGACAATCTTTTCACACCCAAGGTCAATAAGACCCTTATAGGTACCCCAAGACCTCCCGTATCAGCTCTCAAGACACCAAGAATTTACAACTAATTATGATAATAGGAACTTATTCAACAACCATAAAAATATTATTCTTGTTAGCCATAGAGAGACAGTCGGAAGAATTATGTTAGAAAGGAAGCCAAGTGTGCTGTGCATGTGTGCCGAAAATGAAAAATAATTATTAGCCGTAAATCGCGTCGTGCGCATGTGGTCGATTAACGTTTCTCTCGGAAATTCTTTGTGATGCATTTAATTATAAACCGATGATGGAATTACTGTTTAATTCGTTTCAAAAATAAAATACATTACAAATCGAAATTTTACGCATTTTTTTAGTTCTGGGTATTGAGATTTTGATAAAATTTTAATGAATTTTGTAAATATTTCATAATAAAGTGGAATTCGTTTAATGTCACTCCCAAGGAAGAGAGCCCAACTTTTTGGTGATTAAAGCGAAGGTGACAGAAAGCGATAAAGGCAACTTGTTTAATTTTGGTGTTTAACGCTGTCTTTGGTGACAAAAAAAGTATTTGTGAATCTTGGCTTACTGTACCTGTTAAGTTTAGTCAGAGACAGAATAAGGGGTACATTTTTTTGTTTGTGATATTCTCAATTTCCTCGCCTTGTGCCCTCCAAATTCGAAATGTGAAAGACGTGCTTATATTTCTTGCCAACCACCTTGGGTGAGCAAGCACAGCTGGGCATGATAATTTTCATTAGAAACCGGCAAAAATAAATTTACAGAATTAATTCAGGAGATTTAAGTTTTAAGTTTTAAACATTACAAAATGTACTTTTCGATAGAGAAGTGAAAGTTGCGCGTGGTTGATGCTCGAAGTTACTTTTGTCGTTCCTTATTTTGGGCATAAATGCGCCAAAGAATGTGATGAAAACATGGGTATTATGGCATATTCCTCTGAAATTTATTGATAAGAGCTTAAAATGATTTCCAACTGTATATAAAAATCCAAAAAATCCGATTTTTAAAATTTAAATCCGATTGTTTCGGTACACATATTTTGACTGTCAAAAATAAAATATATCTCTTTCATTCAAAACATTTATTAGATTTTATAAACGTCAGCGTTGCAGCATCGCTTCAAATTCGCCATGTTATATGAAACAAAAAATTCATACAATCATTATCGATTTAAATCCGACTTCGAACATTGAGTTGGGCATCTTTTCTGCATATTAAACAGAATTTGGATTTCGAATATTTTATTCGAAAAATTCTATTTAAAAAAAATTCTTTTTCAGAAAAATTTGCTTGTGTAAGGAAAATATCGCAGGAAACCAACTCCATTTGGACTCATCCATATATTACGCCTTCAAATTGGTGATACTAGGTGCATTAGTAAGGTCGTGTGTGTAATACCGAATTACTTTCAGTTTATTCTGAGAGTAAGAGTCAGATGACTCAGAGTCATGACTCACTGACTCCTCTTTTCACACTTAGTCCGTCATAAATTTGAAATGACTCAATGACATGACTCAGTGACTCTTCTCAAATCACTCCTAAAGCTTGACTCATTCATGACTTAGATTGAAAAAAATTTTAACAAAAATCGTTTGTTTTCTATATACAATAAAATTAGCAGTACTACTTTATTTTGACATTTTGAAAGTTTAAAGTGAGTGGTACTAAGACTTTCCTAGCAGCTTCTCTGTTAAACATTGAAAGAAATTTTTGAAATTCTTCATTTCTGGAACGAATCTAAGAATATATGAAGCAGCTTGATATCATGAATTTTGACTGCAAACAAGCACAGAATTTATTTATTATTATACAAATTATTATATTATAAGCATTTAGGGTATAATTGATTTATAATAATTTGAAAAAAAAAAGTTTGTCAAAATATTACGGTGACAAACAAAATTTAAATTTAGGGTTGGTAGATACTAGATAAAATAATTTTGCAAAATAAGAATTTTTTGCTGGCGTCATTCGTGGGTGAGCCTTGGCAAGAGTAATGTAGATTGGCAGTGAGGTGGGTAGTGATATTCTACAACAACCGAGGTAAGGAATGGATTCGTATAAACACGAATTCAAGGAAGGCTGAAAACTAACAAAAAAAAGTGTTGTGACATATGACACAGTAGGGGTAAGTTAGTGAAGGATGTCCACTAAAAAAATAATCTAAAATGGCTGCCATGCCATGTAATTCTACCATCCCATGTAGATGGGGGTTATGGTATGGCAGTTCTTATGGAAATGAAAGATCTACTTACACTTACACATCCTAAACTTAACCTAAGAGATTCTATACATAAGATTTCATTATTTAAAAACCGTCTAGTATGGATGCTTATCTTATTAGAAACTAACCCTTCCTCAACAATTCTTTTAAAATCTATGTGTCTAAGATTTTTTAAACTATATTCCTTTGGAATGCCACCCGCTTTTATAATTTCCTTATTTTCATAAGAAGGGTCTACCTTAATACTATACTGGTTATTTCCAGTAGAATAAAACTCTAAGATATGATCAGCTTCTAGCTTAAGGAGACCAGGCACTCCACGATTAGAATCATTAAATAGGGGATGCTTGGGTTCAAGGTTACTAAAGTCAAAGAAACGAGAAAGGGTCTTTAATTTTGAAATGTACTCTGATCGTGTACAGAATATTTCTGCTGCGATAGAATATGTTTGTGTATATACATGTGAGAATCCAGGAAATTCTACCTTTAGCCCATCATACACGATTCTATAGAGGTTTTCCTTTGCATTCGAAAGTATCACTAACCCAATTAGCCTGACGTTATAGTCAATAACAGATTTCTTTTTTAAATGAAACAGAGTACACTTTTCATTTAGAATATCAAAATCTATAAAGTTTTCCTTACCCAAAGCTTCCCTCGCTTCCACAGAACTATGAATAAATTTTGACTCTGGGTAGGATGAAGGGTCGCACAGAAGTTTCCCTACAAGATTGTTGTTCAACGACTTTCTAATTTGCTTGTCCAATTCTGTTGTGGCTTTATACCTGGCTCTCGTGTTATAAGAAGCAAACGATTTAAAAATTTCTACTTCTCTAAACTTGATTCCAGCGTGACACTTGACTAGCCTAACACCATGCGTCATCATCCAGTATAGAAAAGTCCAGTAATATACCTGCTCTTTCTTTTCGTACAATGACAAAATGAGCCGTTCAGATTCAACAAATTTCCGTTCTTCCTGGAAAAGTCCTTTCTGGTGTTCCGAAAGCTCTGTAAATCTCATGCGTCTCCTCTCATAAAGGTAGAGAAAGTCTGATATCTTTTCCTTTAAGGCGGGATCTTCAATTACCAAATCAACAACAAAAACATAACCCCACTCTGAGCCAAAGTCAGGATTAAAAAAATTAAATGAATCCAGCTCTTCTTGGCTCATCATGCATATGTCTCTATGTGGTAGCCTCCCTAACAAAGATTTCGTGTAACTCATCAATATGTCTGCGTAAAATAATTCTTTGTTAGGCTTAGATGAGTCATAGTTTGAATTTCCTTCTGAATTTGAAATACTCTTCAACTTTGTGGTCTGCGAAAGACCATCGAATATTCCTTTTGAGATTATCTCAACAATCCTCTTGTCGGTAACAACTTCCAATTCAAGTCCTTTCTCCCATAACATAGCTGCCTGTTTTGAAAACGAGGATATGCTCCAAAACGACCCAAGATCTAACGAATATTCCTTAAAATAACACAGTCTTAGGTACTCAAATACATCTGCAGTGAGAGAGGCTTCCGCAAAACATGCTTCTTCGATTGTCTCAGATAGAGACCTATGTCTAGGGTGAGTAGACTCCGAGTCTTCACCTACGTTAGAATATGTTGAGGGTATGCATGCCTCATCCTTGAGTAATTCAAACTCTGACAATGAAGAAAATGTAGGAAAAATAGGGTCGTCTGGAAGTACAACTGTTGATATGTCAGCCCCTTCTCCAAATATTTCTTTGAATGTCGATAGACGGATGCCAGAATCCTCCAATTCCTTGGCTAGATTCAACATAACACCGTCTGGTCTAAAGTTTTTCAAGTCAAGTAGTCTGATTCCATAGCCAAAGTCATAAGACGCTCTTTGTATTGACTGTCTTAATTGGAGTCCCATTATACCTTGAGACGATTTGAAAATTGGCTTTATGTTATCAAATTGATATTTCATGTTGCTTAGCATGAATTTAAATTCATATTCAGTTGTCATTGACAGAGC
>NIPM01000266.1:187189-270276 GCA_002738285.1 Holacanthella duospinosa | reverse complement strand
TTCGACTTTTCAGCTTCTGGAACAACAATTCGATAGTTAGAGGCAAAAAGTACTCTTGTTTGTTCAATTGCGACTTCTGCAAAAGGGAGAGTTATTTTACTAGCTAAATAAGACAGGTAGCATTGTTGAAGTGCAAATATTGCCAATGCTAAAATAGCAATTAAAGATTTCTTATTATTTTGTGTAGGTTGACCTAAAAAGTTCCATACAAAGTCAAGACCATTCCAAATTCGGGTATTTTTCTCAACAGCAATAATCAGGAGTGTGAGAATTGCAAATATTATCCAAGAGATGAGATCTAATGGACTCAAAATAACTGACGCCATGTTTGATTCGTCGAAAGCAACGATTCTTTTACAATACATGAAATTCATTCTGTTTGCAAAAAGAATAAATAATTTTGTATAAGATGTTGTATTCGCTGAAGGAAATTCATTACAGTGTCCGCAAATCTGAAGTGCATTTTTCCGTTCTGTGGCGTTTGGCGATTTTGCATTTGTATATGATATATTTAATTTACTAAATGTTATTGAATAGAGGATGTTTACAGTCGGTATACCATGTTTATTTGTTTGGAGTGCAGTATACTCTAGGTTCCGTATTCTTGCTGCATTGATACGGCCTCCCCTTTGCGTTGCGTACGGACGTGCAGGTAAAGTTGGACAATGGTAATCTACAAATGTAATTCTTTCTACAACTAATGATAAATTCATAGTTTCCTTGTCATTCAGTAGAATTTCACTATCACACATAAAGAATGAAAGCTCAAATTTATATTTTACAAAATTGTGCTCAGTTATGTTGGTAGTTTGTATAATTATCAACTTCATATTTATATCGGTATAGGGATCGTATTGTTGTAAAGTGCTCCAAACTTCTGTTTTGTCTAAACTAAGAGACAATGTCACAAACCATAATGTAGTATCTGGGTCTTTTCCTTGGGAAATACTTACTAAATAATCCCAACTGGAGTTTAAATTGTTTATACAAAGAAACCAGTACACTTGGACGTTCGTTGTAGAATTATTAAAACTATAGGTTGATTCTGTAAGAACTGTTGGATTGTAGTTTTTGATATTGTATGCACGTTGTCTATCGAACGTTACCGTACACCAATTAGGAGATATTAGATTTTCCATATTTAAATGTATTTGTACAAATGTACCCGGTAGCAATGGGATAACGTAAGATTCCTCTACACATGTTGCCAATTTGATAACAGAAACTGATAGCAAAGTCAACAAGTTTGGCATATACATCTTATATATACACCCGGTAAGAGGTTAAACTCAATTTATACTTTTATGAATTTGTCAAATTTAGAGGTGTATCCGTGTCAAACTTAGATAATTTAGTTCATAGTGAGTAAATTTGTCGCATAGTGAAATGAGTTTGAAACCTGAATATTACAATACTAATACAATATTAAACATATACAATACTTAAAATGTGTCGATGCAATCTAAAGGAATATATACTTTAGATTCAGAAGATTTATCATTTTAAATTCACAAATTAGTTGTACACATAAATTATAAAATAATGTGTGACAAGCTGAGTTTAGGAGTTCTTATATCTTTTCGAAACTTTTATGATTAATCGAATTAAGCCTTATTAATTAATTACTAGTTAAATTGAGATAGTGAAATAAATGACAATCAACTTAGAGCTACATAATGTGCAGTAAAAACAAGAACAATCTATCATTTTTCTTTGGCGATTACTCAAGACAAAAATGAAAACTTTGAGACAAAACTATGAAAATGTGATTTTTATTCTAATAAAATCATAAATATATATTGCCATTTATAATTACATGTTCATGTAACATTTACATTTTGAGGTAGTCATTTTGTTCCAAACGATTTTATCGGCAATATCTTAAGCAATCAATGTTAAATTTTAAATTAAGTAATAGTGATGTAATTATTCGCATAGTGTGTTCCTATTATAACCATGGTGATTCAAGTTCCTAAAGCTCAACTGAGGCTAAGATGAGCTTAGTCAACTAAGTAGTTCCGACTTTGCAGTCAAATACATCGATAATCGTTCAAACTAGCGGTTATAGACAGTGTTAACCTTATATGTTCCTCCTCTTCGTAAGTAGTCTTTAAAATTTAACGTCTTGAATTTCCAGACTTAAAATTTAAGCATCTTGTAAATTTTTCAATGGAAAAAGTTAACCAACCCTTATTGGTTAAAGAACTTCGAATCACTCATACATTACAAATAGTACCTCAGCAATTAAATTATGAAAAATTAAAAGTAGGTTTAATTAACATTTTCTCTTTCGCCAAGTTGAGACGAAAAGGAAAGTATGTACTAAGTATACTTTACTTGCTTTAAATGAAAGGTGTTAATATATTGACATTTATTTTAATCTGTTCGAAAAACTTTATCGGCATTTTTGCATGGCTAGAAAAAAATAGGTTATTCCATCTAACGTCTAACTTCAAATGCCACTCCTGTCAAAAATTATTCAATTTCAAATAGTGTTTTGCTCGTATCCAAAGTGAACACAAAGTAACTTGTATAAGGATGTTATTTATACACAGGAACAGAATAAGATTTGAGGTTGATTCAGTAACGGATACCACAGGAACAATTTTCTTAATAGGAAAGGATTCAGGTCAAGAACAGGTCAGGAACAAGGATAAATCAGGAACAGTGCTTGGTAGTGATGATAGAAAGAGGTCAGGAACAGGAACAGATCAGGAACAGTGCTTAATAATGATGATAGGAATAGATCAGGAACAGGAACAAGTCAGAAACAAGATTGACAGGAACAACAGTTAACATGAATTGATTCAAGTATTATCCAGTCGATAGGTGCACTAAAGTGATAACAACTTGAAAAAAACAATAAAACTGTTAATAAAAAATAATTAAAATTAAATTTGTATTGAATGTAATTAGAAAATAAAAAAGTGAAAATTTGAGCGACCTTCCTCCTTGAATTCTAATTGAACACTGATTTAATTTAAAGGAAAAATGGTCGCTTATGAATTGCATAAATAATATTTATAAATGAATAAATAAATTTCACTAGGTATTGTTTCGTTGGCAACGCGCACTGAACAACTAGCTTAACCACATTACGGTTCAACCTGTAATATGTACCGTATGCTTGTTTGTGTGCATAAATTACTGAAATACAGTCAACTTTTGTTAAAGTAACTACACTCAAAATAAGTTGGTAATAAATTTCTTGAAAAAATTATTACCGGCGGAGTGGTAATAATGCCTTTTACNTACACTCAAAATAAGTTGGTAATAAATTTCTTGAAAAAATTATTACCGGCGGAGTGGTAATAATGCCTTTTACCAGGTCGGTGATAAATTCGTTACCAAATTATGTTTGCAAAGTTTTCATACGCTTTTCTACAATAATGCACAGCTGAATTATTCATGATGGTAATAAATTGTTTCCAAAATTGAATCTACTGGTAATGAAAACAATTCTGTTACAAGATTGGTAGTGAGTCGGTACCGCCCTGATTAGATTTCGGTAACAAAATAGATGTATGTTTACGTTGTGTACAGTTTGTTTCCANTGAGTCGGTACCGCCCTGATTAGATTTCGGTAACAAAATAGATGTATGTTTACGTTGTGTACAGTTTGTTTCCAACCGGTAAAAATTATGTCGAACATGGAAAAGAAAACGCGCTTTTGTTCTTATGAATCATGTATTGTCTCTTCTCTCTTGTTGTTTCAAAAAGACANCATGGAAAAGAAAACGCGCTTTTGTTCTTATGAATCATGTATTGTCTCTTCTCTCTTGTTGTTTCAAAAAGACATAGAATGGTGTGTTTTGACCACATGTGTAAGTTTAAAGTGAGTGAACGGCGCATATGGAATACTCCGACTAGTTAGACACCCAAGTACAAATGGTATCCCTAACCCTTTCATACAAATGAAATATTTCGTATTTTATTTTTGTTCACATATTTAATCACCTGAGCATGATTTTATTTCATCGTTTAGGCACTTTTGTCGCAAGATTCTTTACCATTTCCCCAACAGCCTCGTCACTGACCGCACTACTCCTCATTCTTATTGCACCCATACTGTTACTCAACGTATCCCTACTCTGTCCCTTTCGCATTACCTCCTGTCAATTTCTTATTCTTGCAACCAATGTGTGGGTGGATGTGCTCTATAAAGTTTCACAGAACGTTTGCATGCAACATTTTGATTTGATCAAACTAAAGGTTCNACCAATGTGTGGGTGGATGTGCTCTATAAAGTTTCACAGAACGTTTGCATGCAACATTTTGATTTGATCAAACTAAAGGTTCGAGTGTTGGTGCGGATGCGCCAATGAAGTAGTTAGGAGGTGCTCGTGCGGGTGCACCGTTTGAAAACCAAAACTTTTCAGTTTGTGCGNATGCGCCAATGAAGTAGTTAGGAGGTGCTCGTGCGGGTGCACCGTTTGAAAACCAAAACTTTTCAGTTTGTGCGTGTGTGGTGCGGGTGTTCTAGCCTTTAGTTACGTGTGTGGTTTGGACAATTAGCAATGTCTAAAATTATTCGAGTGTCTAATTCATCAAGAGGGAAGAAGCTAATCATTAGTCAAGACAACGATTACCATAGGTTCATTGAATCAGGTAATGCATAATTTTAATAACTATTTGATTTGCATCTGCTATATTAGTTTACTATAATGAGATTAGTACGAGACAAGTTTGCATTGGAAGAAAATAGCATAATTGCTCTCCGAGACGATCAGGGAGCTGAGGTTGACGAGGCGGTGTTTTTGGTATTTTTGGACCAATTTACAATACCAAATGTGGTATTTTCTGTCGAAGGGGAACAGCACCAATTGGAGATTAATGTTGACCTTGAACAACAAGTAATTTATGTTGAGTTTAACTAAATAAAGTAACACCCGTTCTATACTTCATATCATTCGTCCTTCGTGAAAATGCGATGCAGAATGATCAAAATTAGTACAAAAAGTAATTTATCAATTTTTGATAAACAATTTACAGCTTTTGCAAAAATTCAATAATCAATTGTCAATTTTATTTGAATGAAAGACAAACGACAAATTCATGTTGTTTTACTTAATAAATTGTAATCTGGTTTTTAGACTGGTACTCCTCATCAGTCCATCCTGNTACAAATTCATGTTGTTTTACTTAATAAATTGTAATCTGGTTTTTAGACTGGTACTCCTCATCAGTCCATCCTGGATACGTGGAATCTTCAAAAATCACAGCCCACCCTTGTTGCCATTGGATCTACAAGTGCTCAAATTGATACGTTCTTTGTTGTTTGCGACCGACTTATTATTCCTNCCCTTGTTGCCATTGGATCTACAAGTGCTCAAATTGATACGTTCTTTGTTGTTTGCGACCGACTTATTATTCCTATTGACGCCAAATGCTCCTGCGAAGCTATTGACCGCCTTTTCAAGACCCATTACACCGTTGGAACTGACTACGACTCGAATCTCGTGGGGCTCTGGAAATTCATTCAGGTTTTTATCTACAAAATTGAGATTGAGGAGACAAACGTTCCACATACAGCAAAAAAAATTTTCACCCAACTTCACAGTTTTTTTGTTTAGGTTACACGTAATTTCATGTGGCTTTATTGTAAAATTTGAAATGTTTAGTTGTTCAAGGTGTCCAACTCGGTTCATATCCTCTATACAATTTAAGACACATTTAAAATATGTCCATAATTTTGGACATATGAATTATCCCCAAACCCAATGTTGTGTAGAAGGGTGTAGCAGTCAGTTAAGTACATGGANTAATTTTGGACATATGAATTATCCCCAAACCCAATGTTGTGTAGAAGGGTGTAGCAGTCAGTTAAGTACATGGAGTGGATTTGTCAGGCATATAAAAAGTCACGAAATTCATGGCATGGGTCTCGGATCAACTGCCGAGTTACCTTGTTTGCCTAGTTCTGATTCTGTTTCGGAGTTAGATAATTGCATAGAGGATTTGGANTCAACTGCCGAGTTACCTTGTTTGCCTAGTTCTGATTCTGTTTCGGAGTTAGATAATTGCATAGAGGATTTGGAGAACAAAGAGGTTAATATTGATTCAGGGATTAAGTTATTTTCCAAGCTTCTAGGCGACTTTTGTGGTGCTGTGTCGGCCCGTGGCGTTTCACACAGTGTGTTAGACTTTATTGTCAAAGAACTAGAGCAAACATGCGTGGAAATTTTTAGTTTAATTTTTCAGTTATCCGAGTCCAACCATGGTAATGAATTTCGTATTAAATTAAGCGGTCTTCTCAGCAGTTTTCATAAAGTAAAATCCACATACCAAAGGCAGAAGCTATGGGAAACGCTTTACAAGCCTGTTATTCCAGTAGAGAAAAGCTTAGGGACTAGAACTGAGGTCAGAATTAAGGAGAACAAAAGGCAGCAAGTTATAGTTGCTGACACTTTTATGTACATTCCACTGTTAAACACATTAAGTAGAATATTATCTTTTGAAAGTTTTGGTGCTTACTTCAAAAATCAAAGTCATAACGAAGGTGCAATTGAGAGCTTTACCGATTCATTAAGCTTTAAACAAAATTATCTGTTTTCTAACTTTCCAAACTCGATTCAATTACAACTTTTTTATGACGATTTTGAAACTGTAAACGCACTCGGATCCAAAAGAGGCGTTCACAAGTTAGGGGCGTTCTATTTTACTATTCGAAATTTACCTGACTTTACTAATTCCAAACTTACGCAGATTCATTTGTTAGCACTAGCTTATTCAGAGGACATTAAGAAGTACGGTATGAATGAAATTCTAAAATGTATTGTGCCTGATTTAAAAATACTAGAAGACGATGGGTTACCAACCACATGGGGTGAATCGCTGAAAGGAAGTATATGTGGTCTTTCTCATGACAATCTTGGTGGTAACTTAATTCTTGGCTTGATGGAATCTTTTAACAGTAATTACTTTTNTGGTCTTTCTCATGACAATCTTGGTGGTAACTTAATTCTTGGCTTGATGGAATCTTTTAACAGTAATTACTTTTGCCGGATTTGTTGTATCTCAAAAGCAGAGACTCAGGTTATTTTTGAACAGTCCAAAATGATACTTAGGGANTTTTGCCGGATTTGTTGTATCTCAAAAGCAGAGACTCAGGTTATTTTTGAACAGTCCAAAATGATACTTAGGGACGCGTCGAATTATTTGGAACACTTGAATACACTTGATTTTGGAATACAAAGGCCCTTTGCGTTACACTCTTTGCAATACTATAAGTTTTATAATTCACCTACGGTAGACATAATGCATGATCTTTTGGAAGGAGTCGTGCCTTATGAGATAAAATTGGTAATTCAAAAATTGATAAGTTTGAAGTGTGTCACATTAGCTCAGGTCAATGACCGTATTTTCGCATATGACTACGGATACCTTGATTCGGCGAATAAGCCNTTTCGCATATGACTACGGATACCTTGATTCGGCGAATAAGCCTAGTCCAATTAAAATTGAAAATAAGAGTAATCGGATAGGGCAGAAAGCGGCTCAATGTTGGTGCCTGGTGAGGTATTTGCCGTTGATCATAGGAGATTTGATACAGTTGGAAGGTAAACCGTATTGGAAGTTGATTTCTAGTCTGCTTGAAGTCTTAAGTTATGTTTTTTGTAGAANCTAGTCCAATTAAAATTGAAAATAAGAGTAATCGGATAGGGCAGAAAGCGGCTCAATGTTGGTGCCTGGTGAGGCATTTGCCGTTGATCATAGGAGATTTGATTCAGTTGGAAGGTAAACCGTATTGGAAGTTGATTTCTAGTCTGCTTGAAGTCTTAAGTTATGTTTTTTGTAGAANTCAGTTGGAAGGTAAACCGTATTGGAAGTTGATTTCTAGTCTGCTTGAAGTCTTAAGTTATGTTTTTTGTAGAAAGTTTTCCGAATCAACAATACTTAGTTTAGAATCTAGCATCATTGGGCACCATTTGCTATTTAAAGAACTTTTTCCTGAGCAGAAATTATTGCCAAAGCATCATTTTATGTGCCACTACGGTTATGTGATTAGACAAACAGGACCCCTTGTATCCTTTTGGGCAATGAGATATGAAGCAAAACATGGTTATTTTTCTCAATTAGCAGGCAGTAGCAAAAATTTTAAAAATATTTCTTATTCGTTGGCCACAAGACATCAACACTGGTCATCCTATATGTTACGTGATTCCCAGTTTGTTGATGTAGTATCAGCGGAGCATATTTACCCCATAAAATTACGAGACTTTTGTGATTCTTTTGACGTACTCGATTTATTAAGGGATTTTTCAGAATTTACAGATTATAATTCGGAGTCAGAGGTCCTTACTGCCAATAGAGTTGTTTTCCGTGGTGTCACATATCGAAGCGGTTACGTTTTGTGCTATGGAAACGACCCAATATTTCCTAAATTTGGTGTCATTTTAGAGTTTATCATTGTAGATTCCAGAAAATGCTTTGTTTTTCTCAAACAATTACAGGTAGAAGAATTTTCCACTCATTGGTTTGCATTTAAAGTTAAAGTTAAAGAAGAAAGTNTTCTCAAACAATTACAGGTAGAAGAATTTTCCACTCATTGGTTTGCATTTAAAGTTAAAGTTAAAGAAGAAAGTGTTAGTATGTGTGACCTGGTAACACTCTCCGTATATGAACGTTTTGAATGTCACCAAAACTCCCAAACTTCGGGCTCTTTTATAGTTACGCGACACCACATGTAAACATGTAATAGTTAATTAGCCTTAATTTAATGGCATATATGTGCTTAATAATTAAATTGATTTATAGATTAATTGTTGGTGCTGCAGTTTTTAATATTATTTATTATTGACAACCATAATGTAAAATATTTGTAACAGTATAGTTTCACTTCACTAGATCTCAGTACAAATTGGGTTTAATTAATTGTTATTAGAATGTGTTTTGTGCAATAAAGTTATATTACAACTTTCCACAAAAATTANAATTGGGTTTAATTAATTGTTATTAGAATGTGTTTTGTGCAATAAAGTTATATTACAACTTTCCACAAAAATTATCACCAAGTGTAGTAGAATCATTTTTATACAGTGACAAATTGTCTACCTTTGGTAATGGGACTCTTCTCCAATTGGAAATATCTAAAACAATTTTGGAATCATTTAATTACCGCTTGGTAATGAATATCGTCCCCTAAACTTGAAAATTATATCCAAGTGGTAGCAAGTTTGCATCAACGATGTAGCCTTGGTTGTTACCACATGATGTCAAATCTAGTATCTGTTGCATATAATTTACAACAGACGGTATCAATTAACATTACCATATTTAAACGAAACGTTACCAANCTAGTATCTGTTGCATATAATTTACAACAGACGGTATCAATTAACATTACCATATTTAAACGAAACGTTACCAAGCCGGTAGAGTCACATAGTGATTCCACGCGGTAATGAATTGGTAATAAATTTNAAACGTTACCAAGCCGGTAGAGTCACATAGTGATTCCACGCGGTAATGAATTGGTAATAAATTTCTTAAGAGTGCATATGATCTCATTTATTTTGAGGCAACTTGGCATACGAACTAGTATACATTTCAATGGGTTTGGTATTCTGAGTTATATAGTTTTTGATCCAGCTTGTCATACAACCGCAATTATTTTCAGATGAACTTGGGATACGGTATCAACATTTTGGCAATAAGGGAACACAGCATATAATTTTTGAGTGAATTTACCAAACAGCAACAAAATCTTTCAGTAAATATTCAGCTAATTTTTATATCTTTTGAGTGAAAACAAAATATATGACGAAATTGTTTCCCTCGTATTTGTTAAAAATGTGTCAGATTTTAAGAAGAATTTGTTAATAAAACTTTATTAATTTTTGTAAAAAATAAAATAAAATAACGCTCAACAGTCACTAGATTCTATTAATTACACCTATATGTTCTTTCAAAATAAAATATTAGTTAACAATGAAGATAGACTGTTGTGAAATTTTATAACTGATTATAAGGACAACGATGAGTATTTTTACTTTAGCATTTATAGGTATTCAGCTAAAGGCGAATAATGGCTTTATAATCAAAAACTATAAGCTGAACTCAAAAAAATGACAGAGTATCAGAGCGAAAAGCAGCCGACTCTTCAAACTCATTTTAAATAATTTATGGGTGCCTTACCAGGTACAAGTGTGTAGGCAGTAACTGTTCATTCTCTCGTCTGTTTCAAAATAACAAGTTTAGTTTGTTAAAAGTAATCAATTATCGTTTATTTAAACACAAGCAACTTCAGTAGTGTTCGATCTAATATAATTCAACAGTTTAAGGAAGCGATAGAAGTAGATTTGTTCACAGGTATAGAAAAACTTATTCATAAATTTAAAAATTGATGTTATGTGAACCAACTTTACACCGCTCATTTTGCATCATTATTTTGAATCATAAGTGCACTTTTTAGAGAAAGTAATTTTTTCTGAGGTAGTAAAGTTTATATAAAAGACCTGTATAAAAGACTTAATTTTTCGCCACCAAATTTTAACTAAATTATTTCAGTGGAAAAGATTGAAATCATTTATTTCTAAAGTTTACCTATAATTCGAAGCAACTTTAACAACAAACCGAATCTGGGACAGGTTTATCTGTCCATAACTGTGCATTTTTGTTACAGCCTTTATAACTTATGACTTAAGATTGAATTTTATTAATAAAATTATAAATTGTTTCACAACAATTTTTTAACAAATTATTAAATATTCCTTCCAAATATAAACTGTAGACACCGTCTTTGGCTGAAGACATTTCCACTACAGAAACTAGACTTTTTTGAGTATGTACAAAGTAAAATGTAGAACGTTTTATATAAAGCAAATTTGACAAAACCGCAATGCTATTCAGACTCTATTTTTGAGTACAGCTTAGAATTTTATACAATATTTACATTTCAACGCTAGNATTTTTTAACAAATTATTAAATATTCCTTCCAAATATAAACTGTAGACACCGTCTTTGGCTGAAGACATTTCCAATACAGAAACTAGACTTTTTTTGAGTATGTACAAAGTAAAATGTAGAACGTTTTATATAAAGCAAATTTGACTCATGGACCATACCGCAATGCTATTCAGACTCTATTTTTGAGTACAGCTTAGAATTTTATACAATATTTACATTTCAACGCTAGTNACCGCAATGCTATTCAGACTCTATTTTTGAGTACAGCTTAGAATTTTATACAATATTTACATTTCAACGCTAGTTCCTTAGCTATAAACGCAGGGACCGAGTGACGAACTAAGATTCTTAATCGAGTATGAACCATTAGTCTAGTTGAGCTATAATTTTAGCANGCAGGGACCGAGTGACGAACTAAGATTCTTAATCGAGTATGAACCATTAGTCTAGTTGAGCTATAATTTTAGCAAGCCGAGTTGAGTCAAGAAATTCAGTTGGTTTGCATTCATTCTTTTAATATGAGCTGCTTCTTTACAATCGCTTGCGAAACGCTTAACCTACAAACATTGCATATAACCTAACTTTTTTTCACTTTTCATAAAATAACTCCATTTCTTCNGCAGGGACCGAGTGACGAACTAAGATTCTTAATCGAGTATGAACCATTAGTCTAGTTGAGCTATAATTTTAGCAGAGTTTATAAGCCGAGTTGAGTCAAGAAATTCAGTTGGTTTGCATTCATTCTTTTAATATGAGCTGCTTCTTTACAACCGCTTGTGAAACGCTTAACCTACAAACATTGCATATAACCTAACTTTTTTTCACTTTTCATAAAATAACTCCATTTCTTCTATTTATACAATTCTAGTAGTGATCTATATTTATTTTCAACAGGTTAATACGAATTTTGACCTTAACCAATAATAATTTACCTCATATACTTTCCCATTGTTTTCCACTGTAACAGCATCCTCATCCAACTTGCAATCAAAATTTGCCTTTTTCGGATGCATCAGGATATCGGTTTCTTTTGCCTGTCCTTTTTTTGTCTTATTACTCATCCTGCACCGGTTGACGCTAACAAAATATAACATATGCAAGTATTTTTAGTACACATTAAATAAAAAAAACCTGGCACCATCCCAAATCCAAAAAGTGTATCTTTCTTTAAATGAATTATAACAAGATATTTTACTTAAAAATCTGTAAAAACCCGATTTTGAGATTAGACACGTTGAATTTCTTAAGGTAATCAATTAGATATCACAAATTGGCTTACTTTGGAAAGATTTTCAAGATGAAAATTTAAGGAATTATTGGAACAATTTTTTCAATTTTTTNAACAAGATATTTTACTTAAAAATCTGTAAAAACCCGATTTTGAGATTAGACACGTTGAATTTCTTAAGGTAATCAATTAGATATCACAAATTGGCTTACTTTGGAAAGATTTTCAAGATGAAAATTTAAGGAATTATTGAAACAATTTTTTCAATTTAAAAAAAAACTTTTAAGATATGTTGTTTGGACCAAATACAAATCTGATTTGAAAGATTCTCTGATTTTCCACTTTTCCTCTCAACCCACACAAAAGGAATGCATCTGTATATGATTTGGGTTATATAGCAAACAGAGCTAAATATAAAAATCTTATGCCACTTTGTTCATGGAATGAGTACAAATTATCTAAATTTTAAAGTAACATCATGTAAAGTTTTGTGCAATCTCGTAAATCCTGTTGTAAAAATTTTTTTCGACACAAAAATTATATAACTTATTATATATATACTATATTATAATTATATTGACAACAAAAATCTTTAGAAAAAGCAAATTTCAACTTGTTACACCATTACTCGTAACTAAAAAAAAATAGTTTTTCGTAAAAATAACAAACGAAATAATATTTTCAGGTAAATTTTGTTTACACCTCCATCGGAATCTGAATGTCGACCGATACTCATCAACAGAGGGCGGATACTTATCTATTTCTTTTTGGGTATTGTACCTACACATCTGTAACTCCGTATCTTTCCGATTCATGTAATTTGAGGATGAATGGAATGCCCTTATAAAAAANTTTAAGAAAATTTTTCTTGGAAGGTTTTGTAATGGGTGTGTAACATTTTACACCCTGACGGGGCTTTAAAGGTTACCAATAAATCAAACAATTATGCTCCAAATTAGCATACAACCGGGTTTTTAGGCTTCAATTAAGTGAATTAATTAAAAATATTGTAAATACTTACCAAAAATAACAAAGTATTGTTAATTATTTTATACTTTTTTATCAGTATTTTGTCGCTTTTTGGCACGTATTTAAGTAAGTAAAATGCTGTTTTTTGGAAAGTATGTTTCCGCCCTCTGCTCATCAATAACATTTTTAATTTAAAAAATACTAGTTGTGGTGTAACTGGATGATAGTGATTTTTTTGTTTCTTGTTGTCAAGGAACCTGAAATAGCTGGTGAGTAGTATGCACGATGCGATGATCCCAGAAGACGACCCACCCCATCAAACTCTCATGTTGGAAGTTGTCACGTGAGTTATTCTAAGCGGGTAGAATGGTGGGTTTGAGGGGCGAATGAAAAGAATAAATTGGAGGACATGTTCAGGCAAAAACTAAAAATAATATTGAAAGTTTGATTGCAAATAAATAATTTTGAAAAAACAAAATTATGTTTTTTGAATTTGCTAAAGGAGAAGGAAAAGGATAAGCATTTAGAGTTAAATCTCAGTTTGTGTTGTTCCGCTGGCGCGTATTTTTGAACTTCTCAGCCTTGTTGGTATTTTTTGAAGTTTGAATTAAAAATTATCGAAGAACTCCTTTGTTTAGAAATTAATTTTCATCAAATTAATATTTTTGTTCCAGATTAAGGTAACCTAATTGAAGCACAAGCTTTATATAATAAATATGCTATAATCAATTTATATATATCCTATAATTAATTTTTTATAAATTAAGGTCAAGAAACCATTTTAGTCAGAACTACCCTAGTATTCTGGGTTTTTTAAATTTTACTTTGCCAACATAATTTCTCGCATACGAGGTTTCAAAGTTCTTCAATGTAAGAATGTAGAATAATGTAACAGTTCTATGCAATTCAATAAACAAATATTTAAATAAAAAGTTAATGATCTACATCAAATCCATATATAAAAATTCTGCTGGTATGATATCAACACACAAACATTTGTTATACTTGCGAATACTAGGTATTAAATATTTTTAAACAAATGGTGAATGCCAGGAATATGAATTATAGTTGGGAAAAATACCGTTTCTAGAGTTAGACTATTTTAAACCCAACAACAACTTGTTAAAACCTGTATTTTTCATATCAACAAATTACTCTTGTTCAGACAATGTGCTGCAATGCATAGTAGTAGTAGTAGTAGTAGTAGTAGTAGCATAGTAGTAGTACTAATTTTTAACTCTTTAGATTTAAACTTGAGCAGTTCATAATGTGTGAAAAAGTGGGACATACAATAAAATTTTTTATTTTCCGCAAAATCATTCCTCAAAAATTTCACCTCCTTATTTAAACATCTTGTATATCTTTTGGTTACAATGCAGAAAGTTATGTTTAGACTAGCCTTGATAAATCATGAAATATAAAGCCATATATCTTGCAATATCTTAGCACACAAGGTTCTTACTTCGGCTGGAAAAAGTGGTGGGCTATTTTATTAGAACATCGTGTTTGTAAAAATTTTTTTTAATAAGTATAAATATTTTCAGAAACAGCTTTGAAAAATAGTGCATCAAGTCAGAAAATCACGCCTCTAGATCACTGAATTAGACTTCTACTTTAGGAAAGACGTATGGAATTATAAGGGAATTACACAAATCCTGAACCTTACAGCAGAATTTCATCTTTTGCCAAAGTTAGCAAATTTGAAACACATAAAACTACACTATGCGCATATGACAACTTATACATTCATACGATCTCTATTTGAATATGGATATTTTAAGTCTATTTAAATCAATTCTACATATTGGAAAGGCTGGGATGTCATCTCATCAAAAGTTTATTAACCAAGCATACACTTATTTTGAGATTGTTATAAAATTTTAACAAAATTCCTTAAACATCAGAACAATCATTAATATTTCTGCACAAATTTAAAGGAAACTTAAATTCCACACTACATTTACACATACTCGATATAACATAAAGTCTTACTTTTACAACATTATACTTTGAGGCAACAAAGTACAAGGTTAACTTGACCATTCAATTTTTTATTACTTTCAAAATATTCATTTTGATAGTGTTAATATCAACGATTCAACCTTAAATCAAACAAATTTTCTTTTCATTGTGCAAAAAAAAACTAACAGTTCTAGTGGAGATAAAAGCATAGACGTATCAGATTCGGATATATTAAAAAAGTGAATTTCTAACTACATTAATTATTGATGCAGAGGAAAAGGAATCAATTGATACTCTCGAACCAAATAGCATTGAGCCCACGAAGTTCTCGCCGCGAGATTTTTTATTTTTTATTTCGAGATGTGCGCGTCTTCTCATTTGAATTTTTATCGGTGAAGTTAAACAGTTTAATTTGCGATTCAGATAAGTCTTATCCTTCGCTTTACTTTTAGCTTGCCACGAAAAATTAAAAAATAGAGTTTTAAAAGTGAAACAGGTTCTAATTATGTTGAAGGAGAGTGTATATAAGGAATTAGGTGGGAGACACCTAAGAAATTTCGAAAATTTCTACACAGATACTACTATCTATATAATTTTCTGATCTTAGAACAGGAGTTTTGGTAGCTATGATTAATTCTATGTTTCTTTCAATTAGTCTATCGCGAATCCAATATTTATATTTGGCTCATGTATCATTTAGAGCGAGTTGGCTGCATTTATTTCGTTTTTGATTTGGAGTCTAGATTTCATCACAGTAAAATATGTGATACCCTGTGTCCGGGAAATGTTTAATGTGGCGCAAGTAGTACTCACGTTGTGCTGTTGTCATTTCATTTCAGGAATACACGTTAACTGAATAATTTATGATATCATTTTCTGAATATTTCTTTATCAACTCTTGGAATGTTGTCACCTTCTAAAAACTTTTGGTGTAAGTTTTCATTGTAGAATACGCATGACTTTCATAAAAGCGATGAGAGATTTGTTTGATTAAAGAGATTGTAAACGAATCAATTTGTTTTGTGTGACTATCAGGTGTATCGTTTTCGGTTTTTGGTGGTAGAACTGTGAATGACCTTTTTACAGTAGATACGTTAACACCACATGCTATAGCAGTGCCTGATTCACAATTCTAATTCCAAGTTTTTTCAGAAACTTCTTGGGTGTCTCCCGCCCAATTCCTTGTATACACTCTCCTTCAACATAATTAGAAACTGTTTCACCTTTGGTACCCTGTCTATTTGAATTTTTGGTGGCTAGCTAAAAGTAAATCAAAGAATAAAGACTTATCTGAATCACATATTAAACTATTTAACTCCAACGCCTAAAGTTTAATTGAGAAGACGCGCACATCTCGAAATAAAAAATAAAAAATCTCGCGGCGAGAACTTCGTGGGCTCAATGCTATTTGGTTCGAGAGTACGTAGTGATACAATTCAGATACCCTTGAAACGTTCAAAGGTATTTCGATCAATCTTCGATGGCACTCACATAACAACCTTCTATTGACATGGGTTGTGACATTTACATTCCTACTATAATATTTTTTGAATTTAAGTTTGAAAATAATCCAATAATTTATTGGTAAAACAACAAAAAATATATAATAGTGTAAATAAAACATAGAAATCTATAAGTGCCGAAAGGCAAACAATAGACTGTTAAATAATGACAAATATTAAAGTAAAAAACTAAGCTGAAGTTACCAATTATTAAGAAATCTTGTTGCAACTTGACCATAGTCTAATGATTTATAATTTTGATTGGATTTCGAATAATAACCTTCAATGGACCGGGATCCTGCTCGCTGTAGGGTACAATTGGAAAAAAACCACGTTGAATTGCCTTTGGTGGTCGAAAGTTATTCTTGTTTTGTTCTTCAGATGTATTCAGTAACAAAGCACCAGATACCATATTTTGATCATCTGTACTATTTCTTTCACTTTTACCATTTTGGTTCATCTTTTGAAGCGTTGCGCTTAAAGTTTCTTTTTTGAATTCCTTATTTTGTAATTTTGACAAGCGTGGCAGGTCGAGCTTTGACTGAAGTAAGTCGTAAGCATCGACTTCCTGATAGTCTTTTCCATAATTCTGGACATTTATATCTCGCAGGTCGTCACATTCTTCCTGATTGTTGTCACATATATCCAATTTTTTTAATAGTGGATTCATCATTTCCATTTTTTTCAACAATTCTTCATCTGACACATCAGATTTGCTAATTTCGAGCAAGGAGTTGATATCTTCGGCAGTTAAGTTTGCAGATCGTGAGATTCTCACAGAGTTTCGTAACTGAGATAAAATTTGTTTACTGATAGCATGATGCTGGTGATACTCTTTGATGTAATGTGGAGAATTTATAGATGGTTCTGGAGCGAACTTAATTGGGCGCCCAAATTGTCCGTATGGATTGAACTGATTGGAGCTGTACTTTGTCATAACTGATGGATTTTTCTGAGAATAGAAATTATCCGGTTGAACGTTGTAATTGTTCCGATTACTATAGGAATTTACTACATGAGGGGAATTTGCGTAACCGTTTTGATATGATTCTATAAAGAGAGTTGTTTGTGGATGTGACGAAAAATTTGTTTTAGTTTGCTGATGAAGAGGTGTAGTTGGGTTGATTGACGATGGGAGCGAACCAATGTTAAAGAGTGTTGTACCATGGAACTTTGTCGCTGGTTGTTGATTAATAAAGAGTTGCTGGGAAATTTGGTCAGAGCTTGTTTGCAATTTCAGAGACGGATTAGTCATTTCTGTTGGTAAGTTACCGTTGCTTCCACCCTCTTGCGCCAGAATTTTTAAATTTGAAGATGGAGTTGGAAACTGTTGGATGTTATTGGATGGAAAAGTGAATGATAAATCGGAATGTACAAGTTGGTCTGCCACTAATTGCTGCTTGTGATTTGTGTGATTCCTTGTTTGAGTCGTAGTTGCTTCCACATCATGGTTAATGTTGACATAGTTTTGAAATTTTTCCTGATTAACATGTCTACTACTACTTTCTGGATCATTTAATTGTAAAGTTGAAGACGAAGAGAAGTTTGAATCCCCGGATTTGCTTGCGTTCGATTCAGTATTTTCGTTTTCGTATAGAGTCTGTGCACCACCTTTATCATATGGATTTTGAGGGACGCTGAAAGCCGTTTGAGTTGATTGGTGAACCGATTGTTTCAACAAATGTCTTTCGTTGTGTGGAGCAGCAATGGGCCTCATTTGTACAAATTTAACTGTATTCATTTCATTTTGACTTTCTGTTTGGTAGGGAGTCTCGCCCTCGTTTTTGAGAACCATGGAGGAAATCAAGTTTGCATTTGGTGTGAATTTCTTATCATTCTCAGTTACACCATCAAATTGGACGGGTTGAATTAATGATTCTACTGAAAAATTTGGGTCATATTCCGCAGTATGTGGCGCAAGTTGAGGGAGTTTGAATGTTTTCGGCACTGTGAAACGCATAGACGCTGTATTGGTAGAGACCATCGGCCGCTTGTCGGATTGGTTTGACTCTTGTTGTCTATATCCGTTGTTAGAATTTTGAATATATCCGTGTAGTTTGACACGGTTAGATTCTTTTGATTTGTTGTTTTCTTCAACATTTTGGCTATGGTCATGTGGAGTTTCGGATAAACTTGAACCTTTTTGGATATGAACATTGCCTGAATTTCGATTAAACATATGAGAAAATTTGACAGCGGATGTAACTGGTGTCATTGGTGAAACTGGAATATCAGTTGGTGGAATCTGCTGCAATAGTGAAGATTCTGTGGGTTTTTGATGAGTGGTCGTTTCATCTACTGATGTTGGCGGTGACAACGTTGTCCGCCTTGAGCTAAAACGAAATCCAATTTTGTTGCTCGCTTTTGAGTTAGATGGCTGCAAAGTGCTTTTTGATTCAGTTTCTGAATTCAATCGACTGTTGAATGGAGGGAAATTAAACTTTTTTCTTTCCTGTGGATACACCATAGATGTGGTGAGTGGCTTATTGGAAGATATTTCAGCATTTTCTTGCTTCAAATTGAAATTGTATGAACCTAAACTTTCAATTTCCATTTTTCCATGTCCTTCGTTGAATTTTTTGCTTGCTTCCGGTTTCAGTACCTCACTGTTAACAATTGTTATTTCGTCCTTTTTGTTTTTGGAAGAAGNACACCATAGATGTGGTGAGTGGCTTATTGGAAGATATTTCAGCATTTTCTTGCTTCAAATTGAAATTGTATGAACCTAAACTTTCAATTTCCATTTCTCCATGTCCTTCGTTGATTTTTTTGCTTGCTTCCGGTTTCAGTACCTCACTGTTAACAATTGTTATTTCGTCCTTTTTGTTTTTGGAAGAAGGCATCAATGGAGAGCGTCGAGTATCCTGCAAACTGTGTCCGGGTTTGTATACTGGAATTCTACGATACTTGGCATTTTTTGATAGGCCACTTTGAACATTCTGGTGAAGTTGTATTTCTGAAGAAGGCGCTGCAGTACTATTTTCAACAAACTCAAGGTGAATCCTTGTTTCTTCCTCTGCCTCATGATCAATGTATGTATCCTGTGGTTTTGACATGTAATCATTTGTTCTATAAGTATCAGCAGTGTGTGGAGTGTTGTAGTAAGAATGTAGGTGTGGTGATTGATTTTTCAAGTATTCCCGAACCTCCTTGTTTAAAACCATGTCATAATTGTCTCCAGTTGTAGGTAAATTTTCATCTAGTCCGTAGTGCGCATTCTGATGTGTAGGTACCTTTTCTGTTATACGTTCGACAAATCGATTTATGTTAAAGTGGGTTGGAACGGGAAACCGATGATGTATTGTGGTAGGTTGCATAGGAATAATATCTGTCGTCGAAGCAATTTGAGGTATTTCCTGTTCATCTCGAATTTTTGTGTATGTAGAAGACAAACGGATTCTCGATGGTTTTGTATCTGTAAGTTAATAGTCATGAAATGATTAGTAAAATCCAAGGAAAATAATTCTAGCAAGCAAAATTATTCAAATTAATATAGCAGGTTCTTAGGATGATAATAAAACCATGTTCTGGATTTAACAGGCGGCGAGTTTTAATGACAAAAATTTTATTTTGAGTAACACATAATTAAGAAAAATCATGAAATTTTTCATAAAATGTTGGAATAAACAACTTGTACGTATACTATTTGTTAAGATTACAATGATGTTCAAAAAGCATTGCATAAATCAATTCAGAAACTTTCAGTTAAGCATATTTATATAAAATTTTGACCTATCCATTTTGGCAAATACCTCATTAGGCTTATCAAATAACACTTTTTAAACTTAACAACTTTAAACAAATTCGGAAATACGCTCAAATAATCTCATTCTGGTAGAAAAGCCTTATCGAAATTTTCGCATCTGCCATAATTCCATGTGTGAATGTGGAGGTAGGTGCCCAGAACGACTAAAGGTGGTTAAGGACCGAAAACCGAATAGAGGAGGCCTTGCGCCAATGCAACTTTATTTCTCTTGACCCGGAAATGTCAAAAACTGTTTTCGTAACCATATCCTAATTGACATAATGGGTTTTGTGTCTATTAGGTTGGGTGATCCATAGTAAGCGAAAGTGAAGTATAACAATTGTCGAAACATTTTAGTTATCGAATCCTGCTAAAAACATCAATTCTTACCTCAAGTTTTCTAACTTTAACTTAGTTCCGACAATTCACTGAATAGAAGGCTAATAAGTTTTTTAATATTACAGAATTTCGATAATTGTTGCGGGTTAGCTGCATAACTTGTTTTAATATAATAAATACAATAGACTCTGGAACTGGAAATTGATATTGAATTGAATTTATGACAAGTGGTAATGCATAATCAAATTAAATTTGCTAGAAAAGCTAAATGTCTTGTAATAGGGTAAACAAAAACTCAAAAACTACGGGTGTTAGTGAACATTTTGTGCACCTGGCGCAGCTTAATAAATGTGAAGTTTTGAACATAAATGAAATGTTAAACGGTTGCAGTAAAATTCATTTTACGTTAAAAACTGAACTTTTTTTAGGTTCTACAACGGCATAATTTACGCAGTACAGTTAACCTCAGAAAATTTATTAAGTTAGGAAGCGTTTTCAAAAAGGTTTGACTGAAACAAACAGGAAGTGGGATAATTTACTGGAAATTTTGAAATGAGTGATATGACGTATCCTCGGCTTCATTTCTAACGTGTGTATAAAAGCAACTGAAAAATGGAAAATATAAATTAGAAGCTTCCAGTTGTGTACATTTTTTTTCGGCTTTTTTTCCAAATTTATGAATGCAGCCTCTGCCGTTTCCATACACCATAAGCCAGCTTTTTATAGCTCCAATCATTTATGAACATTAAGGAACGTTTTACAGGAATTTGACCTTTCGTATGGTTTATTTCATAATTTTGCCGGATCGACTTGGATACCGTCCTAGCACCCGTAATGTTGCACACACCGTGTAGTCTTTGAAAAATTATTTTTATAGGCTCATGAACTACTGTATAAAAAGCATAGAGAGCTATTTTAAGACAGGAATTTCTAAAGTCTGAATTTATTTTAGCTTTGTTTCAGGGTAAGCTGATTTCTATACGAATACTCCTTTATAACGCTGTTAGCAGTGTAAGCTACACGATATTAACTTGGTCTACCTGTACTTGGTGTCTCTTCTCCACTCTCGCCTTTACGTCGGAAATGTTGTATTTTTATACGATGCCCTCTATTGAGTTTAGGATCATCTGAAAACTGTGGTTTACCGGTTGTTGTAAGTGAAATTTGTGCCACAGGGTCTTGGTGAATGGAAAATGATACATGCTGCGGTGATTTAGTAAATGAGTAGTCTATCAATGGGGATTGACTAGTAGGTTCTTGCTGTTGATTGAGTACAATTGGCTTTTCTCTTACTGATGTATGCGCAGGTGCAGCATCATAAGAGATTGAGTATGTATTGTAATTTATATTTGCATGTTTTTGAGATTGTTTCATTTCTGGATTTGTGTCATACCGAGTTGTAACTACTTCATCCTTCTCGGGTACAAAACTTTCTGGTTCATACACCACTGTCGAAGATGCATGAAATGTCTCTGGCACATGGGTCATCAGCTGATAATTATTGCTACCGAGATTTTCTTTCGGGTACTCAATATTGTAATTTTTTAAATATTGTGTCGTCGTAGGAATGGTGGTTGTTGTATATCGATGGATACGAACACGTTTTTTAAGTTTCGGACTTGCTGGTGTGATACTTGGAATTTCGGCAACCAGTTTTAGCGTTGATGTGTTCAACTCGAAAGGAATTTCAATAGGCATAGGATTTGAAATCATGGGTGACAACTTTGGTTCAATTGGCCTCCGTTTTAAACCTGGTCGAGCAGGTCGCTTAACTTTAACTGGTATATGAGGTACGTTTGCTACTATGTCTGCATCAACACTCGTATTGTTATTGTTTTGTGTAAATTTTGAATTTGTCAAAAAATTTTCATTGGATAAAGAAGTTTGGAGATAACGATTTTCTTCTGTGTTTAACGCGTCCAGTGTTGATATGTGATTGACTTTTGTTTTCGCACTATTGTTGTTATGGATTAGGATGGGTCTCAATTTGCTCAGTGATGAATTGTTTCTAGAAGATAACAATCTGGATCCTGAAGGTTGAATAAGTTTGGTGCTAGAATTCAATTTGTTCGTTTCATCTATTTGTGATGACAATACAAAATTTGAAGAGGTCAATGGCCTTTCATGTATATTAATTCCCATATCAACGACTCTGCTTTTAGTAGACTTGGGCTGAGTGTTCAAATTTGACAAAATTTCACTTCCAGAAGAATCTTCCTTAGATTTCGTTTTGATTAAAACAGTCGCTGGTAAGTTCGCATCTACCTTAATTCCGACTTTTATAATGGGTTTTCGAACACGACTAAATACTGGATTGGCTTTTGAAGTTTTTGGTAAATTACCTTCGAGTGTACTATGTAAGGTGTCAGTGGGAATAGTAAAGTGTGATTTCTTTCCTGACTGGATTTCTACAATTTCCCCTTCTTTTTGAAGTTTCGGCTTATATGAAGGAAAATCAGAAATTTTTCCAGTAAAATGTTGCGCCTGTAGATTGGTTTTGGTTGGAGAATTTTTTTCAATGTTGGTAAAATCTAACGAAGAATCGGACGATTCGATAGTCCCAGTTGTTCTCCACTCACTTCTACCATTTTTTGCAATTTTTGATAAAATTTGGTTATTTTGATCAACCTGAGTATTTGCCTTTTTTATTTTACGACGGCGTAATTTCATCAAAGGATTTCCAGTTGGCGTTGTTAGACTTTCTTGTATGATATCAACTGATGGCAGATGAGTCGTAAACGCATCAAATTTCAAATCATGGTCCATACTAGTAAGGCTGCTGGGATTCCCTGGAAACTGGTAATCATTAACCGAAGTTTCATAACCAATCTGATTTTCTAATTTCTTTGAAATTCGTCCGAAATCCTTTTCGTGTTCTATGCGAATCTGCTGAAACCAATATGAGGAAAAACACTAATAATGTGTATACCATCAAAATCAAAATTTCTATACTATTCATAAATTTACTTATTTTTCCATAAAAATTAATCATTATTTTTAATGATTTTAATATTGTGGAACATTATTTGTCTCACACCTTGCCGTTATTTGCAATCCATCGACTCGTCTTTTAAATGTTGTCACACGAATTGTAAACACTTGCCGTTTAATTAGTAATGTGAAACCTGGAGGTTCTGACTCATATTATTTCACATTAATCTTTTCATAAAGTTTTCGCTTGTTTATAAGTTTTTAAGTTATATAACATTATGGAATTAGGAAGTTTTGCAAGTGTCGACAAAAATTTGTAATAACTAAAATTTAGACTATTGATGCAAATAAATTTTTATGACTTTGTTCGAATATTTTTATTTTTATCATCGAATCCAGCACACAAAATTGAAACTTCTTGTGCACTAGTAGAAGAAATATTTTGAACCAAAATTTAACTGTCAAATTGGCGCCTGTGGGTCATAAAAGACCACGCTTTTTATACGCCAAATTACCAAAAAAAAATACTCAAACTCCATCTTTGGGATTTAACAGTTATGTTCCCAATCGTAGTATTTGTACAAATTGATATATGGTTGCACTATAGGGTACTCGGTTGACGCCTGGGACACTATTTAAACTCAAGTTTCATATGCACAAATGCTAAGTCATTCGTTATTCAAATTTTTCGCCGATGGGTCAACTATGACCACCGACACCAATATTTTTCACTTGTGGATCATAATAGACCACGACTTCTGCTTTGTTGCCATTGACTAATAGATGACTAGATAATAGACTAGTTGACACTTGCAACACTACATTTGTACACGTGACATGAAATACCGTGATCATAAGTGACCCACAGGTGCGAGGGTGGCTGAATTTTTTTTGTCGATGTGATTGGAGTTTTCTTTCGCGAAATAATACCGTACCACAAACGTTATGCTGCGGGATCATAATTCCGTACCTGTTGTGTCATGGAGCAAATTTGGGTATAGTTTTATGCTTTGAAACTTAAAAATTTCGCCACAGAAGATCATCAAAATTAACATTAAAGGTATATAAACACAAGTTCAGTTTGACAAGTTAGGTTGATATCATTGTTCCTAAGTTTCACATTATTGACAAAATATCTATTATAACACTGTATCCAAATTTTTGTATTTTATACCATAATAATTTTGTAGAAATCTATTTACACTATCTAAGCAAATACCTCTCACTTACTATTCTTGTCTGAAATTTTCATCTTCGTTTACGTTTCTATAAAATCATGACATGTTTCACCCAAAACTATATGATAGGGTGTATCTGCAAAATAAATTTAACACAATATTTCCAGAGAATAGCAACTTTTTCTCACCGTAACACCGCAACAGCGTACAGTTCCAAACTGACTACAGGGTTGCAGAAATCCAAGTTCCTTGGTATCTGTTGCACTTTGTCCATAAATTCTGGGACACTTGTCCATTGGGAGACATGGGCAGATGTCTTCACTTTCCCCATGCGTTAACGTCTCAGTCCGATCGCCCAAAGCTGACCATGTCATCAGAAAAAGAGGTAGCAAACACCTCACACGTACCAATGCACCTCCCATGTTACACCAACTACAGAATATTTCTGTACAGAGAGAAAGATTAAATCGGAGACATTACCCCCATGTTTAGCCGCCGGGTCTCTCATCAGCGTTGGGCATTACTTTTACTCATAACGTAAAAATTTGTAAATAATGCCCATGGCTAATGGATGGGTAAATGTGTTAACAGAAGGGGTAATGTCTTCGACTTAATCTTTCTCTCTGTATAACAAAATAGTGTATTAAATTAACTTTTTGTAAATAAACTTATGTAGCTATATTTTTTACTCTTTAAAATATATTAAGATTAAAATTTATACCTATAGCCGATTGTAGCATAATTCCTACAACTATATAATACAGTGTGGTCCAAGGTTGCTATGAGAAATTTTGACGTCTTTGATAAGGTTAGTCCATAACTCCCCTATTTCAAAACATTTTAATTTTTCAATTTCTTGATTTCGAAATATGTTAAAATATAGCCTTGGGAACGGAGTTAGATGTCGGTTCGACATCCAGCTTAAAAAAAACGAAATTTGAAAATGAGCCGAGTAATGGACTAACCTTATCAAAAATGTTTTTTGTAAATTTCTCATAGCAACTTTGGTGTGGTCAAAGAAAGAGGCTAAATTTTGGCTCTAGAGTTTCAAAAACTCTCACAAATTAGACTTGCACGACAATTTTTGACCTAAATAAACTGAACTTTCATATCCATGATTTTCAATAATTTGAGATTTCCATAATGCGTGAAAATATATGACATGAAATGAATTTTTGATTTTCTGCAAAATCAATTCGTAAAAGTTTCACCTTATTTGAACGCACTGTATATCTTGGGTTATAACCGGTTACCCTGGGTTCAAGCTTACTCAGTACCCTTCAGCAAAACGTTAAAATTAGATACTTTTTATTGAACAAGGAGTGAATTATTTCCCCAACTTAAATGTTGAGGTAAGCTAGATTATCTCATAGGAGCATGGATGGTGAGTAAAGTAGTATAAAAATCCATACCCTACATTAACTCATGTACGGATACGGTGCGAATGGAACTCATATGGTCAACAATTTGTCATTTGAGTGAATCAGCCAACCCTAACTGTGCATCTCTCTTCTACCAAACTTGCTCATTCCTTCAATTATTTTTACCGTTCCACGAAGAAAAAGCTCCCGAGAAATACGTTGAAGAATATAAGTGATATGATATATAGCACTTGAAACATACGGCACACAAAAATATGAAGTCGAAATTACAGCATGAGAGTTCGACCATATAATAATTGACCATAATTAAAATTTCAATATATTAAAATTTTGAGATGTTTGGGATATTGTCGACATTGAAATACTAGTATTGAGTACGTCCAACAATGAGTATATCAATATTATATCGCTTAATAATGTCATTATGGTTGATCGAAGTAGTTAAAAATATTCAGCTATAATAACGGACTTGGACTATATATGTAAAAGGCCTTATACAAATTTTCACAATTTTATAAAAAAATATAATTTGGAATTTGAGTCCAGCTATGCTAGATTGTCAAAAACTAAAACTGAACGGCCATGAGAAAGTCAAGTATTGAGTGTTTTAAAAAATTTCGGTCAGGTGTAGCTAATAAAAATTTTAACAGGAAAAACTGTCCATCATATTTGAATTTGTCTACTACTTTTTATTTTATTTTATTTTCACTCCACAAAAATATTATTGTGAACCAAAATTCTTTCTTAAAGACTCAGTTCACCTGAAAAAAGGAGTCCTTAGTTGGGCGACTCATTCTACTGTGTAGAAAATATGATTGTGAATGTGGAAATGAAATACACTGCACAATTAGGGTTGTCTGGTAGTCCCTTATTTAAACGGAATAGTGCACACAAGTAGGTGGTTTATTCCATGCTAAAAATGTTTAAACGTGACAAAAAGTTGCACGACTACTCCTTTCACCTCTAAATGTGATTTTCATTAGTCTAAGACAAATTTCAACGGGAGTTTGCACACAGCTAGTTCATGTACATGCAAACAGTGTTTATATGAGTCAAAATGTCGTACGACTTCTCCTTTGATATCTTGAGGTCATCCAAGGTCACAGATATACCTAGCCTACCTATGATGATGTAGTATACTTGTGATACTGAAATCAATTACGATATTTAGGGGGGAATGGTTCTATACAGACACTTATTCCAGTTAGACCAATATTTTTTCTAGGCTAATATGAGATCGCTGATTCCGAATCTGAAGGACTTTTCAACCGAAAGTGTATAAAAAACTTACGAATTTTCTAAATTGAAAAAAAATGAGACTTTTTAGATCATACCTAATCCTAACAACCTAAACTAAACTAACCTAACAACCTAACTAACCTTTCCCATCCTAATTGTTGTATAAAATTTATATACTTACACCTTTTTTGGACCATCGATTTTTGTAGCTTTCAATCTGAAGTGAGAAATACCATTAGAAAAAAGATCTTAATTATTTAAAATTTGAAAAATTCATAATTTTCTTTTCTATACGTTTCCGATTCAAAATTCCCTTCAGATTCGGAATCAGCTACCTTGTAATAATGTAAAAAAAAATTATGGTAGAAACCAAAAATATGTCGAAAAAGTGCAATTTTACCAATATCCAATTCTGTCATGTCAACTCTTATTATTCCCCATTCCTTATATACAAACTGAGAACGATATCAATTAGATATTTAAACCTGTAATATTGTATCTATCGTTTCTTATAGATTCAGATAGATCTATTGTTATATCAAAATCTACTTGACTTGATATATCTTGATAGCAGTCTTACACGAGAAGCTATCAATTCTACTGCAAAAAAATTTGCTCACTACTAAATAATATGTTCATAAAAATTCAAAATGCATAGAAATGTGACAGGGTCTACTAAAAATAACATTGACCTAAGGCAGTGAAACGAGAAATCGTACCACATTTTTTCCCATTCAAACATTGTTTGCAAAGACAAGAATTACTTGTACGTGAAATCCCGTTGAAAGTTGAAAGTTGACCTAACAACTCTACTTGGGATAGGCTCCTTTGCGGGCCAATACCGGTCATGCGCAGCATATAGCAGGCGATTAAGTATCTTTACCGCATGTAAGAGAAACATCTTTTTTCGAGTAGAGTAAGATTTCTTTGTCACCTTACTCTGATGTTCGGACAACTCTTACTCTGACTTTGACTGTAACTCTCCTCCAATCTTAATTTTTCTACATGAAAATGTAAATTGTCNAGGTATCTTTACCGCATGTAAGAGAAACATCTTTTTTCGAGTAGAGTAAGATTTCTTTGTCACCTGGGACAACTCTTACTCTGACTTTGACTGTAACTCTCCTCCAATCTTAATTTTTCTACATGAAAATGTAAATTGTCTAGTAATTCACATTGGCATTAACAGAATCTGTACTGATAGTCATCATAAATTTTAAAAATATTTTAACCTTCAAAAATTTTGAGCACGCTGTCAATTCTAAATTTTCAGATAATAAAAAAGTAATTTTATCATAAATATACTTTGCATACTTATAGAAAAATATCTTATTAAGGTTTCATAAATTTAATTATTAATGACAGAATTTCAATAACTTTTTGTCAGCTTTTTATTTATTTTTAAAAACTCTTGTGATATTATGGACCTCTCAAAACTAAAAGAAAAGGTATAGAATCGTGAAAACTCTGCTTTTAGTGCATTATATAATTTTACCAAGTTTGACAAAGTATAACACTTTTAAAATGATACTTAATGTAGAAAAAAAAGCTAAGAAACAAAAGATATGTTATATTGTATTCAGTGGTCACCTGTGTAACTAGGATTTCTTTAATTTTACTTTTATTACCACATTGTTGTACACAATTTTACTGTTTTCTATACTAAAATACATTATCTTACCACCTTCCTACGATTCTGATTCCACTTTTACAATAGCGAGTTAGTCACTTTCACTTACAGAAACAAAAAAAAATGAAATACTTAAGAAAATTCTTGATGATGAACTATATTGTGAAAATCCAAAGACTGAGGTATTCTGCTCTTCTTACTCAAGTTGTTGAATACTGGATGAAATATTATTATATCTCATAATGAATATGACGAGTTAGTGGAGCACTTTCAAAATTAAAATAGGACACGAGGAGAAGTGACATGATTCCTTAAATAGATGTAAAGCTTCTATATTCTGATTTCCCTTACTTGTCTCATTTGGTAGTAAAGTGTGTAAAAATAATATCCGACGGTGAAAGTACCGTTTCTTAGAGATTCCTTTGCTTTTGAGAAGAGACAGGTGAGCAAGGGGTTCTGGAACTGATTAATGTTGGAGTTCCGGTTAGAGAGGCGGTTCTTTGTTTTCAACTATATTTTTGAATCAAATACATCCTACTAAATAAGATTAACCCAAATTCTAAAAGGATTTCAACCCGATCATTTTTTCTTTACTATACACAGATTATGTACTTCTAAGACAGTATTCTAACAGCCTGTCCGTCCGTTATGGATAATTTTTGTTAAAGAAACATACAAGACGTGGAAATTTTTATTTTGATGAGTAAATGTAATGATAAAGAAGTTACTTTTGAAAGAAAATCAAAAGTCGTTTTATTTCTTTTCCGTTTTCATATTTTAGAAAACGAAACCAATATTCTTTATTTTAATTCTTAATTCTTTTTTTTATTTCGTTTTTATCTTTTTTGAAAACGAAACCAATAGTTTTCCATCTGTTCCTTTCCGATTTTGATGTGTATGCAAACGATACCATTTTTTTCCAGTTTCGTTCCGTTTTCATGTTTTACATGAAAACGAAATTATAGCTGAATTCATTTATTTCGAAAATGTCAAATTCTATTTTTTTAACCTTTTTATCTTATTTCATTATTTTTGTGCTAGCTCTTCTTGCTTTTGATGCACTGATTTGTTTAGTAATGAATACCTCAAAAATTCGATTGATTAACATCCCAATGTTTTCTGGTACATTTTCGGGAAGACTTGGAATGAATTTACCCCATAGACCTTATTCCGGCTTTTCAACGAAAAGTGGGTAATTTGCAACATTGAAAGTCCGTCTAAATTAAACATGTTGAAATGTAATGTTTATTCCATAATCTACAAAAATCATGTAAATAAGTGAGACTATTATTAACAGAATTCAGGCTTATGAATTTGTAAATGGGACAGTAGCTATATGTTTGCAAATGTTGGTGAGCAAATGTGATTTCGAAACGAAATTACATTGTTCGTTTCGAAATCAAAAGTCCATTGATAACTAGTAAAAGTAGGTTTCGAATACCACTGGATCTTAACCTTGCGATTTGGATTGTGGGATTCATTCTCCAAAAATACATAAACAATAAATCCTACAAATTTAGTGAATTTGTAGAAGTCAATTCATGAATCAATTCTAGACATTGACATCGCCTATTTTTAAAAACTCTGCCATTTTTTCACTTCATCTTAACGATTATAATCTGAAAACGCTGTAAAAGTATGTGTAACTTCTCTTTTCAACAATCTGCCATACTTGGCAAATTTCGTTTTTGATTTGAGCATAAGACTCAATCTCCACTACTGTACTCATAAATGAGACAGTAGACTCCTTACCTGGCAATGAATGACCAGGAAGGAGAGTTCGGAGTTGTATTGAGTTTGAGAACAGGATTGCCCAACTAGGTTCTGTAGCGCAAATGGTTAGTGCGTTGGGTCCGGAATACCCAAGACGTGGGATCATACCCCACCAGAGACCAAATTTTTGTGGCAATCCCTGTATCAAACTCAAAGTGGCGGGTCAGCCCCGCCACACATGGCGACCATCCGCGACCTTCCCCTTATTAAGGGGCGGAGGGCCGGTAGTCTTCGGTTCCCGAAGGCCGAGGGGGCGCTCTTGGCGGCGGGAAATTGTGGGGATTTGAGCATAAGACTCAATCTCCACTACTGTACTCATAAATGAGACAGTAGACTTCTTACCTGGCAATGAATGACCAGGAAGGAGAGTTCGGAGTTGTATTGAGTTTGAGAACAGGATTGCCCAACTAGGCTCTGTAGCACAAATGGTTAGTGCGTTGGGTCCGGAATACCCAAGACGTGGGATCATACCCCACCAGAGACCAAATTTTTGTGGCAATCCCTGCCTCAAACACAAAGTGGCGGGTCAGCCCAGCCACACATGGCGACCATGACAGGACCCTCCCCTTATTAAGGGGCGGAGGACCGGTAGTCTTCGGTTCCCGAAGGCCGAGGGGGCGCTCTTGGCGGCGGGAAAGTGTGGGGATTTGAGCATAAGACTCAATTCCCACTACTGTACTCATAAATCAGACAGTAGACTTCTTACCTGGCAATGAATGACCAGGAAGGAGAATTCGGAGTTGTATTGAGTTTGAGAACAGTNCAGTAGACTCCTTACCTGGCAATGAATGACCAGGAAGGAGAGTTTCGGAGTTGTATTGAGTTTGAGAACAGAATTCCACAGATCGGCTCTTTAGCACAAATGTTTAGTGCGTTGGGTCCGGAATATCCAAGACGTGGGATCATACCCCACCAGAGACCAAATTTTTGTGGCAATTCCTGTCTCAATCTCAAAGTGGCGGGTCAACCCCGTCACACTGCTGAGGAAGTTGATGGAGAATAATTTTCTAGCCAAGGCTTAAAACTGCACTACCAATTGAGCTACACAGCTAGTTGGTTGATCCACAAGTTATAACCAGTGAGTCTTTTTGTGTGTTGGGAGATCCATAATCTGTGCTTCCCCTCATTTCTTGGTAGATACAGAGAATATTTTGTAGGGTATACGAGTCTAAATATGCCCACTATTCCTTGGGTATGAGCTATGCTTCAACTATCCCATAAAGTTTAAATCATTCCAGCATAAGGGTCAATTTACAGTCAGTGCTGTTGTGTTAGTGTTAGAGACGTTGGAGAAAGTTCACACGGCAAAGTCAATGTAAAAAAGAAACATGAGTTGACGCTTCACGGCAAACTCAATGCTTCTCCCATTCATTCCACTACTCACTCAAATGTCTGCTTACTTCTGGAGGATGGTGTACAGGGACAGGCAATAACTGACAGGGGATACCACACACTCCTACCAAGCACCCTCTCAAACTTACACAAATGGGCAAACAATTTATTAATTTTTTTTTGAATGTTTGTCATGCTCGAAATAACCCCCATTCATTTCAATGCAATGGCCAAGGCGGTCATAAAATGCCCTTCTAACGTTCTGTAGCATGTGCGGATTGTTATTTAAAGTATCAACAAAGTTCTGAATCCGATTCTTCTGTTGAGGAATATTAATTGCGCGAGGAAGATTAAAAAGTGTTTGGTTTCGTATCTAATAAGGCGAAAGTTGTTTCTGTGGGAAACGATGTAGCGTCAGATGGTAGAGTTAATTAATATTAATAAGAATTAGGAAAATGTAAGTAAGTTAATTAAGAACTTTCCTTTAAATAATAATTTAAATAACAAAAACAGAACAAAATTATTAAGAGAAAGTGAGAGATGTTTCTTCTTCGAGATCTCAAAGGGCAATGACCTCTTTCTTTCTTGTTCTCTTCCTTCTTTCTCAATTCGGACCAAACGTAACCCGTGAACAAAAATGGCCTCCATGGCATTCCCACATTTCCAACTTATTAATAATTAATTTTACTGTATTTACAAGTGTAAAGAGCTCAGTGCAAGAAATGCACTTGTTGGTTTTGATTTTACACAATATGTGGTTTCCAGGGGAGATCAGTAAAACATGGCTATAAGTAGTTTTACCGTTGCACCAGAAAGTTGAATACTATAAATGTCTCTAACTAGTTCTTGAAAAATATCCAACTGGTTTCAACTAAAATTTTGTTTGATTTTTCTATATTTTTTTATACGTTTATACAAGGTTTCTCGACTCTAACGGCCGTTGTTGCTGTTGTCAAGGAACCTTGAGTTTATATATAAGTACTTAAGTACAAAAATGAAAATTTCAAACAACAAAAATATAAGTTAGCAGTTAAGTGTCGCGTTGAGCTGAAAATTAAAATTAAAATGAGAATAACATATACATTCATTCTTAGGGATTTCTGAAAATAATAATTTTGGTATAATTTTTTACTTTATTTTTCATATTTGAAAGTATAAAAGAATCTTAAACTTTGGGACGCCATATTTTTTTAGAACTCTGTTGTAAGTAAACTTCTGTGCAAAATTAACTCTTGCTAATTATAAAATAAGATTTAGAACATGGCATAACTGAATCTGCATCAATATACAGTGCGCTCAAAAATACTCCGACGAAGGAAGCAAAAAGTAGCAATAATACCAGAGTATTAGCAATAGTGGCAAAAAGTAGTAGCAATAGTGAAGAAGCACCTATTTCGGCGGGGTATTTATTGAGTGCTTTGTACATTAAAAACTTTAAATTTTCTAAATTTTTTACCCAAATATAAAACCTGAAAATAACCACTTAGATAATAACGTTTTGGCAACTACTTCGCAACGAAGTTGAAAAAACTTTCTCCACTAATCATTGAAAAAAATTTGCAAATCACATACTTTAAATCTACGCCGATACGTCGATATTACTTTTCAAAAAGCAAAAAAAAAACATTCATCGGGTTTCCAAATCGAATCATTATTTGAAGATAAATTCGAAATGCTTTTAGTGCGATTTCGTATAATTGGATCCCCAATTATTAGTCAAAGAATTATTATTATTCGAGTATTATAGCAATACAAACTTCATATCTTATAACCAGGTTGAACTGATCTCCCATGGAAACCAGGAATTCTGAAAACTCAAAATCAACAAGTGCATTTCTTGCACTAAGCGCTTCACTTCTTATTTGATGGTTCACAGTAAACGGATGAGAATTGTAGCCGACCATTGTTTGTTGGTAAGTGTCGTCCAAATGTTGGTAGTGGTACTTGATTACAATGAGTCCAAGATTTGGTGGTATTCGCATAACGGATAAACAATGAACGAATGTCCAGAAAAACGAAACACCAAATTGTTAATATTGCGAATAGTTTTAATCCAATTACCTTTTACAACACCGATTATTCCGATGTCACACTCATCACCCTTCCGCCAACCATTAATGAGCTTAAGTTATTCACAAACCCTTTTTTACACTAAAAATCAATCAACATGAAATGTTAATTGATATTAAATTATCTATGAAGTGGGATATTCCTTGCCCATTTATGGTTGAAGATAGGAGTAGGAGTGTGGGGTATCTCCTGTCAGTTGTTATTGCCTGTCCCTGTATACAAAGAAACCCTAAATAACACTCGATGCCTAGGCTGACAACCACGGTATCATGAATTTTCTATCACAGGGCTCAATTTGTAAAATTCGGATTAACTTCCTTATGAATTGAGTCACATAGTGAGAGTGAATTTGTGTTTCTGGATTTACTTTTCATTTCAAACAAAATTTATTAATTGACTGAATTAAATCAACCTAATCGGGTTATTTTTTAAATAAATCGTCCATCTAAAGCTCCACTTCCTTTCTCTTCTCATATCGATACTCATTCCAAATGCTACTAGCGTGAGTTTGCTTATGAGAACGAATATTATTGGCTCTGAAAATTCACTACTAGTTCCCATTTTGAAAAGACTCGTAGTCGTAATCATAAGTCATAACCATACTTTTTAGACTGGGATTTGGGAAGAGAAGTGTGATGGGCTTTGATAAAGAATTTAAAAAAAATTGACAGTAAATAGCTCATTAGAAATGAATAAAATAAATAAGTTTAAAGTATGTATAAGATTTTAATTATTTTGAACCATTTTTAACCATTATTAGCCAATCCCAACTGGTTAGCAATATCGGTGCATGTAAAAGTTGGCCAGAAGATCCCTTCAAAGATTGATACTTGACAATGGAGTGGTTTGCAACATTGATCCTTAGCAAAAGGATTGGCAGCAGAAATAGCATTGCAACTTGCATGAAGTTTGAGACAATTGCTTTGCTCCTCAGCAGCTACATGAACATTTGGATTACCACCGTTCCCGTTGTTTCCATTGCCAAATTGTCCATTACCATTTTGATTTTGTTGATAGATCTAGATGTTTTGAGTGAGAAAAATTATATTCCTACTTAAATAAGAGTGAATTCTACAAAGAGTAATTTTTATCATTAAGGGCAAAAATTATATTAACCTTACCACAGTATTTTGACCTTGATTCTGCAATAAAATATATCATCTATTAATCTTTATAATTAAACAGTAGTTATTTGAATACATCTTAATTTTTATTTTCTTACAGTGTTAGTTTGCCCACCGGATGTAACAGTAGTATGAGTCACACTTTCGCCACTGGCAGTAGTGGTAGTAGTAATAACTTTTTCCTAAATTAAAAAAAAAATTTTTTTTTGTTTTGTTTTTAATTTCTTTAATTTTTTTCATAAAATTTGACTCTTACAGTATACCCTGGTGGTAGTTTGGACTGTCCAACGACAGCAGCAATACCAAACAACGTGAAAAGGAGCTTCATGGCACACAATTGATATGGAACTACAGGCTTGGTGCTCTCTGCTCAACGTGAATCCTCAAATTGTAATTGCAATAGTCTTATATTTAATTTATAGTAACTTCTATTTTTAAATTCATAACTTATATGATTTAATTCAATTATTTGCGGTCTACTCTAATTATTTTAAACCTAATCACTACCTCAAAACTTCCGCGTTTAAGAAACAGCAGTGATAAACTAAAACTAACTGTGTGTAAGCGTTCAATAATTGTAGATAATACAAAAAACTTGGTAATTAGTTTTTCACTGGTGGTAATGAGAACGAAATGGGAGGTCGTATTATTAAATTTTTTCTACACGCTTTTTTGAGGTAAAACTTTCTCCATGTACCCATATTTATGCGTCTCTGGTTATATTGAATTTGAAATAAATTTTTTATTTTATGTCATTACAGATCATAACAATTCTAACAAAAAAGTTCTTTTTTTTGGAATGGGTGATAATGAAAAAGTGAAGTGGATGAAGGGTGTTCGAATTAAAATCTAATAGAATGAATGAAACAAGAAAATTGGGTCCTGTTAAAAGAGTAAATTATGTCTTATAACGGTAAATTGGGCAATGAAACTCAATTATCATGGTGACACGTAATAGTTCTTTATAACATTTTGGTACTTATATCCGAGGGTAATGTAGCCAATAATTTGCCCACTCTTTTAATCCATTGGAACCTTAGAAAATGGATTTTACAATCAAATCGGTTTTAGAATCGTCGGCTACTGTATCATTACGCCTAACTGGAGATAGCCTCTAGGGATTGCAATTGAAGACCGTCCCCGATCAGGGAATCGGGGATTTCGGGGAAATAGATTCCCTGGAAACGCCGGGGATCCCCGATCGGGGAAAATAACATCAACATAATAGAATTAAGTTGTGTTGCTTCTTTTTGTTATTTGTTTAAAAAATTTTTTTCATAATTATTATTTTTTTTCACAAAAGTTTGTTGTGGATGGTGAAATGCAAAAAAAAATCGGGGGACTGTCGGGGAAAACGGGTTTTTCCCCGTCCCCGTTGTCGGGGCAATTTCCCCGTCAATTGCAATCCCTAATAGCCTCCAATGAGTATGAACGTTTACTTCCGTAACACATCATTTTTTATTAATAAGTCTTAATCCTTATTTTGTGGGTCTTAAATATTAAAAGTGAAACTCCCGCTAATTGTTTTCATGAGGAAAATGTATCTACTAAGTCAGCACTTTGTTATATACCTTCCTAGTATATTTACAAAATTTATTAATTCTTCAACATATTCTATTCTACTTAGATAATAACAAGTAAGTAAAAAATACCACAAAAAGAGAGCTATGCATTTAAATATATATAACTTAGAAATAACTATACATACTATGTACATTTTTTTTATAATTAAAACTAACCATGTAAGGCTTTTCGTTAACAATAAAAAAATTGGTATGCTAGGTTTACTAGGTCTGATTGTTGTAGTTGAAGTTGTGATTGTAGGTCTAGTTGTAGTAGGTGGGTTAGTTGTAGGTGAATCAGTTGTAGTGGGTGGATTAGTTGTAGTAGGTGGATTAGTTGTAGTAGGTGGATTAGTAGTAGGTGGATTAGTTGTAGTAGGTGGATTAGTTGTAGTAGGTGGATTAGTTGTAGTAGGTGGATTAGTTGTAGGTGGATTAGTTGTAGTAGGTGGATTAGTTGTGGTAGGTGGATTGGTTGTAGGTGGATTAGTTGTAGGTATATTAGTTGTAGTGGGATCAGTTGTAGTTGTGGCTTGTTTAGCGCTGTCTTCCAGGTCAAAAGCATAAGTAGTTACGTCCAGGGGCAACTTATCCCATAAATCATCTCCTGATGGCACAAGGCTCTGAATTTCAGACTCTGAATTTGGAACCATTGTAGTAGTATCCAATTGAAACGGTGAAGTCATAGTAGATGATGCAAATATTGTAGCTACATCTTGTGATGGTATTGACGGAGTCGCCATTCCTGCTATGCTACTGCAAGGTTGAGGAGGACATACACAATTACATATTTTTGCACGGAACAGTAAAGATTTTCGTTCATGATAGTCAACACTACGCTTATATCCTCCACAAATTTTTCCAATACCTCTAGGGCATGATTCTGCGCATTGTGTTGAACAGTGCAATGCCATATTAGCCATGTTTACATCGGAAGAGTCAAAAGGTATTGTTGGTGGGCAGATAATAGAACTTAAGGCAGCAATTGTTGAATTATTCTATAATTTTTTTTTAATTTTAGTAAATATATACAAACAATTGAGATAATTACTTACGGAAAAGCAGCGGGAGCTACAAACACAACTACCAGAAACATGACAGATAGAATTCACATTCGTACCACAAGATTTTTTGCAATAAATACTGCCGAAAGCAGCGTGGTTACAATTGTACACAAAATGTGTCGACATCTAAAAGAAAGTTAATTTACAAAATAGTAACAAATAACTCCTTTTTGTTGAGATTGATTAATAAGATTGATTAATTACCAGTGCCAAAGTATCAGCAAAATAAACAGACAGAATAAAAATATAAATACAAAATGCTCGAAACTCCATCAATTCCATTGTTTTTGAAGCACTTAAAATATTGTTGAAATAACACTGCGTGGTAACTCGGGCAAATGAAATCAGGAAATGATAAAAAAAAAACTGCAACTAATTCGCAAATTTTTATTTTTTTTTTAATCATCTTTGGTTGCTTGGGTTGTAGCGGGTAGTAAAATTTCATTTCATTCGGTTTAAGTTGAGTACAGATTAGGGAAATACGGAATTGTTTTGATTTAATGGTAATAATACAATGCAACAGCACTCAAGATAATTCAATTGTCTGAATAATTCACTCGTGCGTTATGATGACTTCTTCCTTGTATGAAGGTGCTGCTGAAAAATTTTCTCAACCTTGTTATTTTATACGGAATTTAGATTTATAGGTAACAGATAAAGCTAATGGAATATGTAATTTAACTACAAATATTACAACATTGTAATGTGTTACTAAAACACATTATGGTACGGTTTAGTTGTTCGTTCGTCTGTCTGTTTCACGATTAAACCAATCATTGATGCTCCAAAAAAATTAGACAGTTGGAATTTAGCCAAATTTTAACNTGTCTGTTTCACGATTAAACCAATCATTGATGCTCCAAAAAAATTAGACAGTTGGAATTTAGCCAAATTTTAACATAATATTAGCTGAACAGTTAAATATGATTGAATAAATTTATAGTTATGAAGTTTTCTAGGCATCAATTATAGGACATATGGTTTAATCAGAACCCTAAACATGCAACTACAGATATATTTAGACATACTAAACATATAAGCTACTGGTATGTGGAGATAGAGACATACAGATCTTCAAAACCGCATAACCAGCATTAAAGTAAAAGGAAACTATGCTCTTTGAAAAGGACAGTTTCCGCCAATGACACCGCACTATGCGATGTCACCGATGGAATTATGCTTGTTTCTCATCTGTAATTCGCTTCCAACGATTTGGCCAGTCTTGTGTAATTGACAGAATCAATTGTCATTTACAACAATAAGAAATTTTCGTGACCTAGCGTATCTTGACAGAAAAAGACTTTTCACTATTATTTAACGGTTTCACTTAAATAATATTGTCATTTTCACAAACGTTAAAAAATTTGTGCGGGCACGTTGCGCTGTTGGAACGATTGTGCCCAGCGTTTAAGAAAACATTTACTTCTACATTGTCGGTAACTTATGATCTGAACAAATTGTTAATTTTTTGCCAATTTAGAAGTTGGTGGATTTACAGGAAGTTTAGCATCACCATAGACAGTTCACGGACGCAGTATTCTCAATACGTTCTTCGTAGTTAAGTCTAATTCTCGCCAATAATAATAGCCTGCCTCATTTGTCATTCATCACTCCACATCATCGTATTGTCACAACCTTATAGTTTCCACTGTGCAATAACACAGTCATCTGATTTTAAATACGTTACCCCCCACTGCGAAAAAAATTTTCTTATAATTTTTTAAAAAAATTAGAATTATATAAATTAACTCGCCGGGTTCAGTGTGTCGGCTTGTCAAAGAGTTTTTTCATTTTTTTTCCCTGTACAAATTGCCTATTTTCTCTTATCCAACAGTCTTGTCAAAATTATCGTTTCATTTTCTCATTTTCTGTATGTCATTTATGAAACTGTTTAAAAGGTTTAATCTACTCAAATAGTATATTAATGTAGAACCAAAAACGAAAAAGCCCTGAGCACTTTTACCAATGTTCGACTATACGCAGTAAAAATGCGTATTAGAGAATTTTGGAGTTTCAATTTCTGCGTATAATTTACGTATAATAGCGTAAATTAAAAAAGTTGTGAGAAATTTGAAATTTTAGAGTATTTTTTTTTTTGAAAATTGAATTTTTTTTAACGCTAATCCAAAACTTCTGGTTTCAATTTCAAATCTCAAATCAAGTTGTAATTTTTTATTCATTCACCTAAATTGAGCAATGGACTACAACCATGTAATTAAGGAAAACACTTTTCGTTTAAACCGTTGAAACTTTTTTCTAGATTTTGTCAAATTAATAAATTTCTGAATCTGGAAATTTTTGAAAAATATTTGACAAAAACTAAAGTTGACCAATTTGATGGTAAAAATTAGATTTTTGTCAAAACCCTAATCCGGGTCAATTTTTGTCAATATCCGAAAATTAGGGCTGTAATGTTATACCCAAACTTAATTTTTCCAATATAAATTGATCAACTTATTATCTCAGAATTATTTTTCCTAATGCATGGATTCGGGTATTTTCACAATTGACAAAATCTACAAAATTCCTAATGTAATTTTAAACTGAAACCTAATTTTTTCCATCTAAATTGGTCAACTTAGTTTTTGTTAAATATTTTTCACAATCCCCGGATGCGGGTATTTTCAAATTTGGAAAAAATACACAATTCCTGATGTAATTTTACACCACGTCAAGATTAAATTAAGTCCTTTTCCACTCAAGGTTATAATTTTATTTTGCGATTTTACTGTGAAATCACTATCACTATCGTTTTCTGTTTTGTAGAGCGTTATAATTAGGGATAGTAATGGATCGTGATCTCAACACACTAATGCGATGATAATTTGTAACAAATTGTAACAATGGACAGAGTTTTCTCGCTTTTATCTTGAAGAATTGTGATTTTCACACTTGGAGAAAATTTTGGTTTATTCTTACTCTTTATCTTATTTAGACTTATTTCGCAAATTAAAATTTCTAACGCATAACTAAGAATTACCGATTGCATTTGCGACATGGTGGAAACGACGGTTCCATTCCAACAGAAATTTGACTTAATTATTTTTTTTTTGCAATCGGACAATGCTTTCCATTGACGATTCTGGTTCTAGACATGAAATCCACTACATAATTGAATTTATTTTCCTTCGAAATTTTACTTAAATATCTAAATAAGTCAAATAAAATGTTTTTCAGAAAAATTTACTTTATGTCTGTTGCAAAAACTCAATGAAACGTGAAATTCGATATAGTTTTGCAATAACTTTCTCTCCTTTTTTTTTACGTTTTACTGAGTTTCTCGATAATCTTCTGGAATTTTTCAATTATTATTTTATCATTGTTTTTGTAGTTAGAATTGTCACCTTTTGTAAAAAACAGTTTCATTTTAAACATTAAATTTGATCCAAATTCATCCTAAAAATGAAGTTTTATATGTTTTGTGCAACACATTGTAGAACCCAGTTGCTATGGACTTCTTTTACGGTGTGTGGGACTTACCAAATAAGCAATACTGTTAGTCAAATTATTTCATGAGTAGTATTAAAATGAAAGATCATAATATAATTAATTATATGTTTATATAATTTGATAATTAACCATTACATTCTTTAAGTTGTTAATTAAATCATCATCACAAAGACAAGTTTATTTTATCACCGCAAAGGTTTTTTTTTCACTTGAATCCAGCACCCAAAATTTCTAACCATGGGAATAATTCAATTAATAAAACCTAAGGGGGAGGGGGAAGGTTGTTCAATTTATTTTTCCACAAAAATATCGATATAATTCAATTTATTTCAAATTTGGAGCTTAATTCAAAAATCACATAAAGCTTAAATTTCACAATTTAAATTTAATTACTGCCAGAGGGCTTTTTATGATCGCTTTTTATATAGTTAAAACGAACAGGGAGGTAATTACTAATTACCTCCCTGTTAGACTAATTACTAATTAGTCTAATTTATCCAAATCTTGCTATCGAATAATCCCCCATACTATTTGTTAATTTATTTGATTTTTGTAAATAAAGGTTTTGAATTATTTACGTTTCAAAACGGTAAAGAGTAAATCTATGTAATTTTAGTTCTTTTGGCCACTTTTCTCATAATCTTCAATAGTTGACTACACAGTCATTATGGGGAATTTCTGTCGACGAGAACCTTATTTTTGACCTGTTTTTACTGGAAAAACACCATTGGCAATTATTGTTTTCTGACCAAATTATAATTTTTTCTTATGGGATATCATTAAAACAGTGAGCTCAGGTTCTTAAAAACTCTGGGAAGGAATTCAGAGCGGCGGTTAGGATTTGGTTATGCCATTAACCAAGTGGTTAAATCCTTAACCGTATTCACTGGTTCAGTTAGCTGGCGGTTAGTATTCCGGTTCCGTAACCAATCTAACCACCTGCTAACCACGGTTAATGATGGTTAGACGCATTAACTCATCAGTATTTGGGTTGTGTCTATTCACAGAGGATTGGAGGAGCAGAGATAACCCAAAAATTCTATCGCACCTCGGAGGCACCGATAAGTCGTGGTTAAATCTGAAATTGAGTTAAATTGGAAAATTTTCGTGAATTTTTCACGAGCTTTTCAAATTTAAGATAAATTCTCTATACTATGTAATAATTAATTGCTGTGTCAACGCCAATATTACCATATTGTGTCAACGCCAGCAATGATATCAATAATAACAGGCATTTATTATGTTATCCATCGGGGAACTACTTTTCAAACTGACGGAGATAGAGGTTTGATGTAAGAGTTTGGATGGAGCACGTGCTCATCTTCCTTATGACATGAACCACCTCTATAACCGACACTTTAGTGATTCGGTGGTAAAAAGACTTTTAGTGTCAGAGGTAGGATGACTACCACTCGTTCTACCTCCGACGTCAACCGTCTATACCACTGTCGATTTACTGAGACAGTGGTGGAGAGTGTTGGCATTAGAGGTTGGATAAGAATTTACTAATCCAACCTCTGATGTCAACCCTTTCTACCTCTGTCTCAGTAAAGTAACATTGATAGAGAGGATTGACATCAGAGATAGGATGAGTACATGCCCATTATATCTCTGGTGTCAATTCTCTGCACATTGTTTCAGTAAACTGACAGTGGTAGAGATATTTGACATGAGGTGAAGGATGATTACATGCACATCCACCTTTGATGTCAGTTATTTCTACGACTGTCTCAGTAAAGTGAAAGTGGTGGTGAATGTAGACATCAGAGGTAGGATGAGCACGTAGTCATCTTACATTTGACGTCAATCGTCTCCACCACCATCTCAATAAATCGACTGGTAATGAACGTTGCATCAGAGGTAGGATGAGCGTGTACTCATCCTACGTCTGATGTCAACACACAGTGTTGGAGAGTGTTGACATCTGAAGTAGGAATAAAGTGGTGGAGTGTTGACATCAGATGTAGTACATTGTCATCCTACGTCTGATAATCAACTCTCTCTATCACCATCACTTTACTGAGACAGTGTTGGACTCTTGACGTAAGAGGTAGAATGAGTACAACGTACACATACTACTTCTGATGCTAACCCTTTTCACCACTATTTCAGTAAAGTGACAGTGGTACAGACGTTTGACATTACAACCCTCTCCAGTCACTTTAGTGAGACGATCCTCTATCATCATAGTACTTGCAAAAATGTTCGAGGCATGAGTCTAAAGTGACGGTGGTAGAGAGAATTGATGTCAAGGGTAGGATGAGTATGCGCTCATGTTACCTTTGACATCCAACCCTCTATCACCGTCTTACTAAAGTGACCATGGTAGAGAGGATTGATGTCAGAGGTAGAATTAGCACGTGCCTCTGCTATCTCTGACATCAACCTTCTCTACCACCATCACTTTAGTAAGACGGTGGTAGGGACGGTTGGTATCAGACGTAGGATGACGCAATACTCATTTTATCTCTGACGTCAACCCTCTCTACCATCGCACATTGGTGAGTCTATCCAACTTGAGTCCAATGAACGCACTCAAAGGTCAACTATTCAACTTCTGATTATGTGGGTGGAACCACGGTTGTGTCAACCCCAGTCACTGGACTATGGCAACGCCAATCGTGATTGTTAGATGCTAAGGTAGTACTTATTTTACCTGCACATAATTCGGTAGATATCATACGACGACTAGTATCTCTTATCCTGCTTAATTAAAAAATTATTTAATCAAATGTTGTGTAAGGTAATGAGGATTCAATCGAATGATTATTTCGACTTACCACTAATTGATTGAATATCTCCATCGTCGATTATCGTCAATATCGTCGATTATCAAATTTTAAGACTAAAGTAACAACTTTCACTGATAGAAAAATGTAAATAAATTAACTTAAAGTTTCCCACTACGGTTAAGTAGAAGTCAAACTCCACCTCTCCTTAACCATCATAACCATAACCGACTGCTAACCAAAATCCCGTCTGAATTAGTTTCTAACCGTTCTAATTCTCGCGGTTAAGCTGGTTAGCTAACCGTCAGTTAAAAGGCGGTCAGGAGAGAATTCGTCCCCTGGAAGCTATTGTTGGTGGAAACTTAAGGTTTACTATTCCTCTGACCGACATTTGGGATCCCCCATAAATGAAATGGGTGAACCACCCTCAGAGTTGGGCATCATTTGTAAATTTCGAAAGTGTAAACTAGGAACTGCATTTTAGGACTAGGGTTCCCTATGACTCCTAGTTTGATAAGAATCAATCACTGACTATGGGAGGCATGACTGATTCTCTAAACTTTGGGAGTGGACTTTGAGTCAGAATCATGACTACTTTGACTCACGTAATATAAAATTTGGAGAATCGTGTAGGAGATTCTTAAATAAAAAATTAAATTCTCATTATTCTTAAAAAGATTTACTTCTAGAGTCCAGTCTATCGTTTCTTCAACAAATTGATTCCAGTGAAGCTTAACATTTCCCTTTTGCTGTAAATCTACTAATAAGTAATATTGTTAATACGGTATATTCAACTTTTACTTTTAGTTTAATATGTAATTATTTTTTAAGAAAAACCGCAAGATTTATACTTATTTAGTATGGCTAAATCACATAATTATTCACATACTAATTGAAACTGTGAAAGAAGATATAACTTACAATTATTACAAGAGATACAATGAGATTAGCATAATTAATTAAAATCATAAACTAATTGATGGAACTGATTTTTCTACCTAGCTCAGACTTCCAAATTCCACTTTCTCCAAACACAATTCAACAAACTAATTTGGCTCCTCTATTTTAATAGCCGTAATTAAATTAGTAATAGTAAGGTTTCAATACTCTGAGGAAATAAGAGGATGAAAAGTTATGATTTTTTGAAAATTTAAATTTTTGAATATTTTTTTGAAACTTCCACCAATTAGAACATCGACAGGAAAGAATATCCAAACATTTAAATTATCAAAAAATCATAAATTCTTATCCAATAATCATAGAGAATTGATTGCTTTTTGACGTCAAATACCACTTTTCAATGCTCTTTCTGAAACCGTTAAACCTTTCCCCAGAAAAAAATTTTTTAGCCCAAGCTAAACGGCTCATATTCTTAAGAATACTGCGTTCCCCATCAAATAGCATAGGGCAAAGGTAGCTTCCGACGTTCTTAAAAACTTCGAGTACACCGTTTGTATACCAATAGAGCTAAGATTTAAAAAATTTGATAACGATAGAAACGACAAAATTTTTGGAAATTTGAAATTTTTTGAATGTTATTTTAAAATCTCAATTTCTTACCACATCGACTTTAAAGAATATCAAAAAATCTCAATTTTCAAAACATCATGTTCTGTTCTAGTGAGCGTGGAGTCATGATTTTTTAGAAGTTATGCTCCACTTTTCAATGATGCTTCACGAGAAACTCTTAACACTTTCGCGTAAAAATAAAATTTAGTTCACACGAGAGACGAGTGATTTGACAGAAATTTAACACAAGAAGACTGCTCTCCAATGCAATAATAGCATGAAGACAAAGTTTGATTTCAATCATTTCAATCATGCTTAGAGTAGAATCAACTCCTGTTTCTTTTATCATTGAATCAACACAAAGTTTGGTTGGAATCATATGAAAGGTTACTTTAGAGTAGTATCGAAGAAATTGGTTTCCACACAATTTTCAAATAAAATGCAAAAAGACTGAAGTTTAGACATGTACAGGCTAATAAAGGTTGTAAGCGGCGAAACTAAAACCCTCCAAACATTTTTCTACAGTAAAGTTACTTGATGGTAAACAACATAACACAATGCGTCGCCAACCTTATCTACTGTCCCCTCCACTACTTCGTCAGCCATAATCGAGCCGATAACCATGAAAGTTTTTTTCGATGTTTGAAGGTAATTTCTATAGTAACGTTCAATTTAAACCAAAAACCAAATGCTACCGCGGACTATTTTACATTAGAATATTTTTTCATTCATTCAGTTCTTAAATATATTGCAAACTTTAAGAGCCTTTATCATATATATCACGCATGCGTTAACTTATTCCGGATTATGTGGTTGCCGGCTACAAAGCAGCGGGATCCATTCCTTTACACCAGACGCCAAACGACGACAGAGGTTTCTACGACGTCGGCCATACTTTGTCCAAAAGTATGCCACTATGAAAACTGAAAACAATTTTGAATTTTTTTAATTAAAATTTTTTGAACCAGGGATGGTAAATATCCTAATATTTATGATAATTATCAATGAATCCGTTATCTTTACTATCNTGAACCAGGGATGGTAAATATCCTAATATTTATGATAATTATCAATGAATCCGTTATCTTTACTATCTATCCGATATTATTGAAGTGTAGAAACATATGTTGTTGCATCAGTTACTACTGTTGTTGGTGCCTCACCACATCCATCCACACCAGCTGCCCACTATTTATACAATTCTGCTGCTCTGTCGCCAAGCTCCATCATACAAACGTCCATTTCACTATTTTCGCTTGAAAATGCATATATGCATTTTTGCGCAACGCAAGTCATACAATTTNCTATCCGATATTATTGAAGTGTAGAAACATATGTTGTTGCATCAGTTACTACTGTTGTTGGTGCCTCACCACATACATCCACACCAGCTGCCCACTATTTATACAATTCTGCTGCTCTGTCGCCAAGCTCCATCAAACAAACGTCCATTTCACTATTTTCGCTTGAAAATGCATATATGCATTTTTGCGCAACGCAAGTCATACAATTTTTAACAGCCTCGCACACTATAAACTAAAATTTCNTTTAACAGCCTCGCACACTATAAACTAAAATTTCTAATAATGAAATACATAAAACACAATTAGTTCAATTAACTTACCCATGGGTCAAAGGACTGGGTTGGATTGCACCAAAGGGGACCCAATAGGAAAAAAACTTAGAAAAATTTCACAATCATATTATGTTCCCTCTTGAGCGATGAAATGACCTCTACAAATGTTGCTTAGAATAGTTCAGTGACCAACTTTTCGTATAAATTTTTCTCTGTGATCACTTGTTCAAATTTTTGAAAATTTTGAAAATTTAAAAAAACATTGAAAAATTTCACAACCATATTATGTGTCCCTCTTAAGCGACCAAATGACCTCTACAAATATTGTCCAGAATCATTCAGTGACCAACTATTCCTAATGACATTTTTCTCTATGATGACCTCCTGAGGTCAAGAATGATTGGATTTGACCTATAGGGGGCCGTGAAAATTTCTAAGTTTTTAACATCAGATTCCCCATTTCGAAATTTTTCTAAGTACAAAATTTATTCATGCCCATTATAACCGATATGACCTCCACAAAAGTTCAATCCAGTGACACGAGTAACTTGTGCTTACAAACTTTTTCTCTGCGGTGACCTCAGCAAGTCAGAGGTCAAGGTGACCACTTATATTCCCTCACAACCAGCAAAATGACCTCTACAAAAGTTGCTCAACTCAACTATGCGAGTAACTTTTACTTACAAACTTTTTCTCTGCTGTGACCTATAAATAGGTCAAACTGAAATTTTAATTACAGTTCATAAACACTTTTCCGGAGACATCTGCAAGGGCGGGGGACGTGGACGACTCCGAATGCCGCCCCAAGAATTTGGTTGTTTGACTGGGTTCCATGCAGGTCTTTTTATAGCTAGATTGTATTCTGTTGCGCGGAATATTAATATTTCTTTAAATCTTTTTTAAGATTATCATTTCCGTTAAATGTGGACGCACAATTTTTACATTGGAAACGCACAAATTCCAATTTGCGATTATTCATTAGTGGACAACGGGAAGGTGTTGCGCTTCAACGGAGGTATATCTCATTGTGAGGGTCATTATGTACATCAGTCCTGCTGCGCCATGCCGGCACCAAATGACACAGGCGTTTCCATGCGCTGTTTGCGACAAATGGGCATCGGAAGTTTTTGTGGCAAGCTATGTTTCTGGTCAACTTGCTGACGAAGTTGCGGTGGGATAAGCACCACTGGCAACTGTATTTGCCGAAGACACAGACCCTACCTTGCAACCAGAAATTCCTCTTTCAGTACATCTTGCAGAAAAGGATCCCACAAGTGCTCTGCCTTCTACCACGTCAGAATTTAAATTCTCTCCTTCCGGCATTCCATATCATCTTTGGTGTCCCGAATGCGGTATGCCTTTTTCAAGTACGATACGGAAATCAGATCACATGAAAACTCACCACACAGTTGAGAAATTGTGCGTTTCCAATGTAAAAATTGTGCGTCCACATTTAACGGAAATGATAATCTTAAAAAAGATTTAAAGAAATATTAATATTTACTGATTATGAGGGAATATGTGGTCACCTTGACCTGACTTCTTGAGGTCACCGGAGAGAAAAAGTTTGTAAGTAAAAGTTACTCGCATAGATGAGTTGAGCAACTTTTGTAGAGGTCATTTTGCTGGTTGTGAGGGAATATAAGTGGTCACCTTGACCTCTGACTTGCTGAGGTCACCGCAGAGAAAAAGTTTGTAAGCACAAGTTACTCGTGTCACTGGATTGAACTTTTGTGGAGGTCATATCGGTCATAATGGGCATGAATAAATTTTGTACTTAGAAAAATTTCGAAATGGGGAATCTAATGTTAAAAACTTAGAAATTTTCACGGCCCCCTATAGGTCAAATCCAATCATTCTTGACCTCAGGAGGTCATCATAGAGAAAAATGTCATTAGGAATAGTTGGTCACTGAATGATTCTGGACAATATTTGTAGAGGTCATTTGGTCGCTTAAGAGGGACACATAATATGGTTGTGAAATTTTTCAATGTTTTTTTAAATTTTCAAAATTTTCAAAAATTTGAACAAGTGATCACAGAGAAAAATTTATACGAAAAGTTGGTCACTGAACTATTCTAAGCAACATTTGTAGAGGTCATTTCATCGCTCAAGAGGGAACATAATATGATTGTGAAATTTTTCTAAGTTTTTTTCCTACTGGGTCCCCTTTGTTGCAATCCACCCAAGGACTGAGCAATGAAGCGTCAAGCGAAAACAGGGAAAAAATACTTTTGTTTATTGTCATGGAAAACTACACATGTCACAACTGCAACTCAGACATCAACATAAGAAAACAACACTACTATGTCTGCACATCATGTCACAAGTATTTCCACAGAAAGAATTGCACGAAAAAAATCTCAACCAAACTACTGGAACTCGCGTCTAAACTTGCTGTGTCAGGAATGTGGTACGGATACTCTGTTCGACACAAATAATCTCAATTTCAACAGTATGACACTAAATTCGTCACCCTGCAGTTTCAACGAAACAAAAAATGAGAAGGACATCGCACGCGAACAAGCATGTATGGAGTACAACTCATCTTTAACATCAACAACACCTATGAACACTATAATACATAATGATAGTAAGTTAACCAACACATCACCGAGTACGACTCGAAACGTAAACTATGAAGCAAATCAAAAGTCAAATTTTTCCAAGTTTAAAATAGCGCACCTTAACGTAAATAGGTTACGGTCTAAAGTAACCGAAATTGACATTACTATACGCGAACATTCAATCAATTATTTAGCGATAACAGAATCTAAACTTAACTCCCTTGATGTAGACCATAATTTATATATCAAGAGATTTAACTTTATAAGATCTGACTCACCCTCAAAAACTCATGGAGGAGGGATAGCGCTTTAGATTGACAGCGCCTGCGCATACGAAATTATCAAAATTACTGACATTTCAGAACATTTAAAATTCCCTCCTGGAGTTGAAATTGTAATGTCAATGGTAAAACCAAAATTTCAAAAGAAATTAATGGTTATCACCATTTACAAACCTCAAATTACCGAACAAATTACACAAACAAGTTACACAAATTACCGAATTTTTGGGAGTACTTGAAATTTTTATACAAAGTGTATCTAAAATAACCAATGAGCTAATGATACTTGGTACTTGGTGATTTCAACATATATTTGTTAGAAAACACAAAAAATAAATTTACTCTATTAAATATTATGAAACAATCTAACCTTAAGCAAATTATCAATGGTCATACGAGAATCTCAGAAACAAGAAACTCTCTTCTGGATCACATGTATGTTCCAAAAACAGGGTTTCTTACAGACTCAGGTATAATCCATGTAGGATTCTCAGATCATGAAATGGTTTACAGCATAAGGGGGAAAAGCATAGGTCGAAAAAAAGAAAAATCAAAAATTATTAATGTAAGGATTTGGAAAAAGGTAGATTGGGAGTCGGTTACCCAAGAGTTAAAAGTAGTAGATTGGTCATGCCTCGATGAACTGGCAACGGAAACAGCACTAAAAACTTTTAATAAAATTAATTTTGACATTCTAGACAAATTTGCACCAATAAAACCCCTTAACGTTAGAGCAAAACTAAGCCCCTAGTTAACACCGGAGATACTTAAGCTAAGAAAAAAACGCGACCTAGCATATAAAAAATACTTGAAGACACGAACTGAAGGTAATATACAAGAAACTAAAAAATAACACCACAAACAAATTAGCGGTGTCAAAGAAATATTATTTTAGGTCTAGATTTGAGGAAAACAAAAGTGACGTTAAGGTTCTCTGGAAGTTAATGAATCAACTAACCAACTATAAGGAAAAACAAAAAAAAAATTTATTTCAATGATTAACAAAAATAACTTATCGTGTGAGACTGAACAAGAAATCTTCGATATATTTGCACAAGAATTTTTCGGATCATTAAACGTAAATAATCCTAAATTATTAAGCACATTTACAGACTCGACAACGAATGAAAATATATCCTCGACAGTAACCGAGAAAATGACAAAATCCAGCATACTTAATACTAAAGCAGGCACAATTAGTGAAAACGAACTACCCACAATCTACCTTAAAGGAATGATAGGTCAGCTCGCAGCTCCCCTTACAAATATTTTTCAAAAAATATTCCAATCCAAAGTTTTTCCCAATAAGTGGAAAACTTCAATAGTGACCCCATTATATAAAAAAAAGGTAAAATGAGTTTACCATCAAACTATAGACCGATTGCTAATACCATGTTTCTAAGCAAAGCATTCGAAAGAGTTGTTAAAACAACATTAACAGAACACCTTGATAATAATAATCTTTTAACAGAAGCGCAGCATGGTTTTCGACCAAACAGGTCCTGCGCCACTGCTCATAAGGTCTTAAATAGTTACATCCACAAAAACAGATAAAACCAACGGGAAAGTTCTTGTAGTCTTTGTCGATTTTAAAAAAGCATTTGATTCAGTAAATCACGACATACTAATCAAGCTTCTTGAAGACAGATTTTTCATAGACTCGAATATAGTAATACCCATTCAAAACTATCTACGAGCCAGAAAAGTCAAAATCAAAAGAAACGAAAAACTTTCAAAAGATTATTTCGTCAACATGGGAGTCCCACAAGGCACTATTCTAAGTCCGCTACTTTTTTCACTCTTTGTGAATGATATTCAAAACTTATTCATAAGTCTTGGAGTAGAGATAATATTATACGCAGATGACTTAGCAATCTTTTGCTACGATCAAGACATTAATAAGTCATTGGAAAGAATTCGTATAGCCCTTAAAAAATTAGACAATTGGTGAAAACAAATATGTCTTCATATGAATCATGAAAAAACAGTACTTATGATTTAAAAAAAATCTAGAGATTATAATGTAGTACCGATTGAACATCTTAAATTCAATGACTTCCAAATCGCAAGGGTAGATCAATTCAAATATTAGGTGTTTTTTAGATGAGACGCTATCATTTGAAAAACATACCTTGCATGTAGAAAACAAAGTAGCAAGTGGATGTGGAAGGATCAGGATAATAAATAGAGCACTCACTCCACATTTATACAAAATCGTATTAAACGCCTACGNTGGAAGGATCAGGATAATAAATAGAGCACTCACTCCACATTTATACAAAATCGTATTAAACGCCTACGTATTATTGCACATAAACTACTGCTTCAGTAATTGGGCAGATGCGCCTATTAAACTTCTTTCCATACAAAATAAAGTTAACAATAGTCTAATTCAATACTTCTACCCTTACACCAATAAGAAGAAATACACTAGATCAAAAATTTACTACAACTCAAAATTCAATTTCGAAAATAAGGATTATTACGACCTTTATGACTCGTGCAATATTCTAAGTTTTAAAGAGAGGTTAGATCAAACAACACTTATCGAAACATACAAACTTATCTTTTTACAGAACATTGCAGATCTCAACTCTTACTTAAAAATTAAAGAACACACTAGAGAAACTAAAATGAAGAATTCACTAGTAGTTCTAACAAGGAATTCAAAGTCATTTGAAAAATCTTTCGTCGCAAGAGCCATTAATTTATGGAATAAGGTATGTTTCTTTTACCAAAGAAGTTGAACCTTCCTTAAGCAAATTTAAAAAGAATGTGAAAGAATGAGTAAAGAGTCATAGATCTGATATTTTCACAACATAGATCTTTTGGAATAGAATAGTTCATCCCAAAAATTCGGTAATGAACCATCCAAAAAAATAAAAATAAATAAATTAATTAAAACAAACCGAAGTGCTAGTACTACTCAAAACTACTAAATAAGTCTACTAGGTTAATTAGGTTAATTAGGCTAAATTAACAATAAGAATTACACTCTAATCTTACACCTTCATATGTAGGCGTGTCTTTTCATATTACCATTTTCTTGTAAAATGATGTTTCTGACACGTAAATAAATAATTAAAAAAAAAAAAAAAAGAAAACAATAAACAAAAAGGGTATAAACTAGTTTCCCATTTATATCTCCACAGAGCAAACTAATCAATCAAAAATTTACGATGTGGAGAGGATGCGTGTTTAAACTGTAAATGATAAAAAAATACTCATTCCCAAAATTTTATAAAAGGTATTAATTAATTTTGACGTATGAGAAAACTGAGATCAGGCGGATGAATTTGGCGGACATAACCAATTTCTCATTGAATGAGTTGAAGCGGTTACTATAGGAATTACCTCCAAACAACGAAATAAACTTTCATGGGTATCGGCTCGATTATGGCTGACGAAGTAGTGGAGAGGACAGTTACTACCAAAAAAATATGACGTGGTGCAGAGCGTTTCCTCTACAATTAGTAAGTTTTTTTTATTGTTTAGTTAGGTACAGGCACAAAAGGCTCCATTTTTCATAATTAAGTTGTTTCATATAGATTTTGGTTGTGTTCTTTACATGTACCCTTTGAGCCCCATGAGAATGAGAACAGTGAGAAGGCAGGAAACCAAAATCCAAATATTTAAATAATCAGGGTATACATTCAAGAGAAAAATGCAAGAAATTGGCATAGCGAGGACAAAAACAGCCAATAGAATTCTTCCGGCATCCACGCCTCCCTGACGATTGGGTCGTTGACGCATTCCCATCACAGATGATTGGCGCTGTCGTCCACCTCCTCCACCAATACCATTGTCAATCTCACGATTCATATCCTCAGTGTATCCTGTCTCTGCTTCGAAAAATTCTGTTGAACTCTCATTGACCTCAAGTCGACCTGAGTTTTCATTTTCTTCAGGAAAATCTGGACTCGGGGTAAAATTTGAATGATGTTGAGAGTGTTGAAATTCTGTCAAGACTGGTAAAAAAATTCCGAAATCTGAATTTCCAATTTGTGTCGATTCCAGTGATAATTTTTTAAGTCTTGGAAGAGTCTCAGTGAAAATTGTAGGTCCAACGGGACAACAGTCAACTACAAAATCAACGGACCATAATAGAAGTAAAATATTATAAAATTGAAATGATGAATATGAACTAACATGAAATTGATTCAAGAGACTGTTGATGAGTTTGAAGAATATTTCGAGTAACAAAATCAGCAAAATACGCATGCGTCAGAGCAAGACGAAGTGGGAGTGGAGCAAAGAGTGTAATGGAGAAACTCTGAAGATCCATATCAGCCAAAAATTCTGACCCAAGAATATGAAAATGCTCAAAATTGAGACCTTGATGTGGAATATTCTCAAAATGGAGTTCTTTCAGGTGTAAAAAACGACGTTGGCGGGAAACCAGGAGGGCAATAACATGGTAACAAGTCATTGACCCCCAACCTGACAAAGTCAAATGTCTGAGAGCAAACGAGGTTCCCAAGAACTCAATAATAAAGTTTCGATGAAGATTTGTGTTGGACACGTTGTAGTGTATTGGGTCCTTGCACCAGGTCTGTTCATAGCTTGATTTAATTTTCAATGTGCTCATCCTCTTGAGTTGATTCAGTGTCATGGGTGCTGGGAACACAGCTTCACTAAAAACGACGCAGTTTGACATCCCACTAATATCGAAATACTCCAAGTTGACTAAATCTGATAGTATCAACTGAATAGTCGCTGGAGAGATATTGCAACGCTCGAGCGTGAGAAACTTGACAGAAGTTGAGTTGGTCATGAGGAATAAGTTAGCATCAGGAAGAGTCATGTCAGTAAATAAGAAATGGTAATTTGGACAATTGAAAAATGAAACAAGTTCAGAATTATGTAAATCCATCCAATCACGATTCTCCTCCATTCGACAGAGGGATATTTTGAATTTTTTCCAGAAAATAGAAGAACTAGTGATACTTTCGTACCATGGAGAGCATGTTCCACGAGCACATTTGATATCTTCACTATCCAAGTATTTCAGAATTGTGTTGGATATCTACCAAAGTGTGCAAAATTACCTAAGTCACGAAATGACTTCATAATATATTTTAATAGTTACGCTATTGGTAGACGTAGGTGAATGTTCGAAAATCTTTGACCAAGATCCTTTCTCGTTGGTCGGCGACAGACTAGACGTCAAATCATCCAGCTTCTCTTCCTCAGTTACCTCTAGTTCTAAACCCAGAGGCTCAATGTCACTATTCAGATCCACTGTGACCTCTGGCTCAGGAGTGGCAACATAGTTGTGATTCTCATCTCGTCCAATCAATTTCTCAATGAGCGTCTCGTTGGAACGTAACGGTTCTGTTGAATTTGAAACATGAAACAAAATTTTGTGATGATTTCATTTATTATTGTAAGATTATAATTTCTTACCATTTGCGCATTTGCTAATTGATACCTCTCTATTCGGAGCAACACCTCTTGACCTCTGATCAATGGTTGTCATTGGCCGATATTTAGGTATCCCGCTTTCATTTTCTGCCCGTTTTCGCAAACCGCAAAAACGCTTGAGTTTGTCACTCACTTTCTCTGGAATACGTTTCTCACTGTTCATGAGATGATTGTATTGCCAAAATAAAATAAAAATAAAATGCGAAATATAAAATTATTGTCAAAAATAAGAAAAATTTTTAACTCACTCACTCAAATCGTATACCGCTGCTGCATCGTCGCTGTCGTCGTTTACTATTCAACAAGTCTGCAGAAAGGAAATAATTTCCATGGTAACCATATTTGTATTCAAAATATAGTTAATAAAATGTTTGTTTATTAATAATCAGGTACTGACAATTTTATGCTATTTAAGTTAAATTAATGATAAATATTAAAACAATTCCATCTGTAATTAATTATTGTTGAAACCAAAAATTTAAGTATCCTTCCCTAGATTTTATCGCTCTAGACTATAATGCTTCAAAATTATAAAAATTTTACCAATAAAAGCATCGATATTAATGACATCGTTGGAGTCACTGATAAGACACGAGTACTGCTGGACTTTGCATCAGTACTTTCAGGCTTTGTGGTAGTATTTTTTGGTTTCTGACTCGTACTTTCGGGGGTTGGGTTAATATTTTCTGTGTTTGAACTGATACTCCTGGGTTCAAAATTAGACATCTTTTCAAATGATGTTTCAAACACAATGACCTCAGCGGAGTGACCTCGTTTGTCGTGTATACTCTCCATTGACCATTCACTATTTGACATCGCCCAAAGTATATAAATTCCATTCTATTCATCCAATAAAAAATGTAATTTTGTTGAAAATATTTGTAAAAATTTAAAAAATTTTAAAGAATTTTATGGTTTACTCACCAACGGAAGCACAATATCCTGCAGTTCATCACCGGTCTTCAATAACTTCGTAAATTGCATCTGCGCAATACCATTTCGCCTCGACCCACTAACATTTTCTAAATTCTGTTTGACATCGAGGACTGGTTTTTGGAATCCATTACTGTAGAAATCCTAAAATTAAAAAAAAAATTATTAAGAATAACCGTTGTATTTTTGAAAGCATATTAGTTCCATTCCAATGTGGATTTTTTACTCTGACTTGAAGAGTTTGGTCATCAATGACTTCTCCGACTATCATATCTGCATTTATCATGTCACCAGATTCAGAAAAGCCAATAGCAATCCAACCTTTGCTTTCCGCAGTAACGGTGAACGTTACTGACTTTTTGTTCTTTGCTAAGGACCAACTTACAATGAACGTATCATCGGCAAAATTAAGTTCATTGTTATGGACAGCGATTACCGGGGTGACCACAATCAGAGCCAAGACAAATAGTTGTTTTAAATCCATTTTCAACAATCACAGTATGTGTAGATACAAGGACGGGTGAGAAACGACTGAAAATTTTTCTGAAATATAGCTTTTTAGAGGTTAGACAGGCATTGGGTGTGGAAATTATGAAAATTTATGAAATGAATTGGACTCTGAGAGTTATGAAAGCGAACGACGATTAAGTCAGACTTAAATAAATAAAGATAAGTCGTCGACTTACATAATTTGATTAGCTTTCTTAGAATTCCATATTTTGTAGCCAATGGCCAAACATGGTATAATTTAATTAAGTTCTAGAGGATTTGAATAATAATTTGAGAAGAAGATGTTTACGATTAGGCATTGTCCTACCCTTAACATTTTCAACAATAAATGATGTTAATCCTAAGGTCAAGCCGAAAATCAGAAAGAAAAAAATAGCTTTGAAATTTCCTGTTTGTAGTTTTTGGGCGCCTTCATTATCCTCGAGTTCTGTGCCAGTGATATTCTCTCGTTGTTCCCATTCAAATCGTTGTCGGCGCACTGATTCCCAATCCATAGCTCTCCATTGGTTAATTATACCCATATCATCCCAGGTCATAATGTAATTGTCAAAGTTTAAACGAAAAATAGCTCGTTTTGCTATAACAAAGCCACAGGCGACAAAAAAAGTAGATGCAGTTGTAACAACGATTAGTTTCCGACCTCTTCTATCTGTAAGGTTCTTAGCAAGAACATAATTAGCCATAGAGTCGTAGCCAATACAACCACGATTCCCTTTGAGTGTACTAACGAAGCATTCAGTAATGTCGGTAAATAGGTCCATTGTATTGGCCAACTTCACATAGGTTGGATTACTTGAGGATTTGAAAACTGAGTAAGCAGCTCCACCTACATAACAAAGTCCAACTTTATATCCTGAAAAAGCCAATTCTTGAAAACTTTGTGGTGGTTGATTGAATACAGGAAAAGCCAAAGCTAAAATGAAGGGAGAAAAGTATCATATTATGTATTAGAAACTTTTTTTCAAATTGTGGTTGTAGTTAGTACAGATGTTCCACATTAAAGTTTACTGTGCTTTCTTCGCCTTTCCCCAGAAATGACCAAGGTAACTTAATGCGCGCGATAAGTCAATTGACGAGGAGTTGGATTAACCTCAAAGCTTAATAAGATTTGAAAAATAACTCACCGAAGGTTCCTTTTTATAATTTTCTGATACTAAATTTAATTTATTCTGGGACTGGATGCAAGAAAGTACTTAGGAGAAATCTTAGACTTAAGTTACAAGAATTACCATATCTCGATTCAAAGAAAGTCCACTAAGTTTATCCGGATTCAATAAGACACTAAGTGTAACTTAAGAGATTAATTAATCCAAAATCTTANAAAGTCCACTAAGTTTATCCGGATTCAATAAGACACTAAGTGTAACTTAAGAGATTAATTAATCCAAAATCTTACGTAACCTCTTGTAGATCACTTAACTGTTTTTTTGCTGTCTTCTGTCAAATTATTAGCAATGGCTTTGCCATTTTTCCCCCAGTATTTTGATCAGCTTGCAAAAACTTTCAAACAGCGAACCCGACTTGACTCACTTACTCGTTACGAGCTCAGAAAACATACCGGTATGACAGAAGTTGGAGTCAAAAAATTGTATGACATTCTTGGCCCTCATTTGTCTCATCGAACAAATCGTAATCATGCTACACCAGGGGAAACGCAGTTTCTAATTGCTATGAGTTTCTTCCGCTCTGGTAAATTTCAGTACATCGAGGGTTCAGTGGGCGGCGTTTCACAACAATTCAATTACATTGCTAACTTACCAAATTCAGAAGAGTCAATTCCTCCGTCAATACCAAAAATAGATGTTTCCCCTATGATTTCTAGCATACGCGATACTTCATCTGTAGGAAGTTCAACGGTAGAACTTCCACCTCCAGTTTTCCTAAGAGAAGCCTTCGAGTACTTTTGATTGATGGATTTTTTGGATTCGGACTTAAGGTTCTCCCACTTCTTCTTAATTTCGTTAGCCGTTCTGTTGGCTGCGCCTACTTTGTTTACCTCCGAAGCTATAAATCCCCACGTGGATGACTTTAGCTGATGTGTAATGTTTGGGTTAAACCGATCAAAAAGGACTTTCTTTTTTTCGGAGACCAAGAACTTAATTTTTTCCAGTTCGTTTGAAGTAAAATTTGGTCTACGTGCCTTTACTTCTGGCCGAACCATGTTGTTAGATGCTAGCAAAAATAAGTGATTATTCGAGTGTCATTCATACAAAATCGACATGGTCTTACCTATTTAGTTGCTCCCTGCTGCGGGAGTATCCATAGACATACGTATGGTCTAATACTCTATATTACAATGAAAGCGTAAATAACGAAAACTTTGATTTGTTTGAATTTCAATTTTTTTATTCACAAAAAATTGATTTATTTAAGTAACCGGGCACGCAAGTCACGTGGTTTCTATGCCCGTAACACATTCTAAGACAATGGCAACAGTGAAACAACTTATGAGGATCCACTTGAACTTAAGTATGTCAAAGTGGCCGATTTTGAATCGAGATAAGATTTTGGATTAGCGACACTTAGTAATTTCACATAATCCAAAATCTTAGTGAAGTCCTTTCTGCATCCCGTCCCTGGACTCTGAAGATTAGGGTATTAATGTAATTTTTTATTCAGAACTCACCACTGCAGGTTACGTGGACGTGATGGACCATCACTGTCCTTGGGTTAGAATAAAGTTTGTAACCTGAATTGAAATGCAAGCAACTCAGCACTAATTTTTAAATCGCTTGTACTCTTATGTAAACTTATTCTTACCCAAGGACAGTGATACATAAAATGCAGTGTTGATTTCTGAATATAAGGATTTTCATGAATAGAGCAATTTTTAGTGTCCCGAACTAATTAAATCCATAATCAGAAATTTATGAAAACGAACTTTCGGTAAGTTATTTTTATAATCTTACTAAGTTTTGAGGTTAATCCAAATTTTCGTCAATTGTTTTACCACTAAGGATTAATCAATTAAACTTTGACTCAGTGATTAAATCAAATAAATACTAATTGCCCAATCCACTCCCTTAGCTTCTAAACTGTTGTCGATTTGATGCATGTTAGCTAAGTTCACACCACCTTTTGATTCAACGCGCGCATTAAGTCATCTTGGTCATTTTTGGGAAAAGGCGAAGAAAGCATACTAAACTTTAATGTGGAACATACTGTATAATTACCTGTCACCAACTTGGATTTGTAACCACTACCCAAAATTAGACCAAATATTAGCCAAACTGTTGTTATTATACGAAGAGGAGTTGGATTAGGAAGGACAAAGCTTTGTTCAAGAAAAGTTCCATAGATGAATTCAGCCGAAGTCCATGCCGTTTGTCTACCGCCAAAACGATTTAGGAATTTTTTTAACAGACCCATGGACAAAATTGTAAGGGCCATCCCACCAAAAACATAAAGCCATAGTTCTTTAGTGTACGGCCAGAAAACGGCTTCCAAAGAGAGTTGAGCCTTGGGTATAGCTGTAGCAAATGTAAGCCATTCCCAAGAGAGGGAGTAGCAGTAACTTTAATATAAAAAAAATGAAACCAGAAATCTCATTTTCAAAAATTTTTGATAAATTTTGAATGCTAATCAAAAGAGATATAAAATTAGTCACCTGACATATCGATAGCGCTGATATGTAACTGCAGTCACGAGTCCAATATCCGCGAAATTGTTAATCACGTCACCAGTAGTCCCAACCCAAGTCTTATTTTTCAAAAGTAGTCCTGTGCCGCCACNCCAGTAGTCCCAACCCAAGTCTTATTTTTCAAAAGTAGTCCTGTGCCGCCACCGGTAGAGTGGCGAACAGTGTAGGTGAAATTGAAAATTACTAGTAATTGATCCAGCACATAGAAATAAGATCCACCTTATAAATTTTGAAGAAAAATATTTCAAATTACTACATGAAATTTGTTTATTATTGCTAGTAATGTCCAGGAGGGAAGAAATTTATGACAAATCTTACGCCATTTTTCATATTGACCAGGGTTCCCAGGAACTGGACGAATNCCGGTAGAGTGGCGAACAGTGTAGGTGAAATTGAAAATTACTAGTAATTGATCCAGCACATAGAAATAAGATCCGCCTTATAAATTTTGAAGAAAAATATTTCAAATTACTACATGAAATTTGTTTATTATTGCTAGTAATGTCTAGGAGGGAAGAAATTTATGACAAATCTTACGCCATTTTTCATATTGACCAGGGTTCCCAGGAACTGGACGAATTNAGGAGGGAAGAAATTTATGACAAATCTTACGCCATTTTTCATATTGACCAGGGTTCCCAGGAACTGGACGAATTCTAGCTTGTTGATGTGTCCCATAGGCAACAACGACACGGAGTTCAGCACCGTTGAATTCTCGCACAAAATCTGGAAAAAGTTCTACCAAACTGGGGACTGTTTGCTCAAAATTAAGATCTACCTGTACAACCCGTTCTTTTCCAAATTTTCCTTGGTTACAATAGAAACAAACACTAAACGACTCTATATCTTGACCACCTTCTGAAGTCAGAAGGAGTTTGTATTTGATAAGCATTCCAAATTTTGGAGAGAGCAGGACTCTACTTATGTATCGTTTCTTTGTATAGATGATGTAGTGGTCTTCATCCTTCTTAGATACTTCATAGTTCCTTGGAATAAGTAGGTTATAAAGTCGATTAAATGTATCTGGATTAAGTTTTTCGATAAAGACTATACTAAGGACACAATTGGGGCGGAGCTGGTGAATACTTCCAAGTCGACTTGGAAATGCACCTTCTCTAACTTCGAATGTGGAGAAATTGATAAAATAGGTGTCTCGAGAATAGACAAAATTTAAAGATTTTTGGATTTTCTGCACAATTTCCCAAAAGGAACCCTCTGATTGATCAAATGTCAATATGACAGCACAATTTGGAAGTCTCTCTTCCACGATCAATGGAATTATTTTTTCAACTCCAATTTCAATTGCAAAAGATGAGGGTGCGAGTGATATACTATGAAAAATAAGCAAAAGTATTATGATTTTTGGACTCATATTCACGTAATGGAGAAAATTTTATAAACATCATTTATATTACTTTGGAAAAAAAAACTTTCGACAAGTAAATACATAATGCCAATTACAACAAAATGTTGATGGGAATGATACAATTGACATGAAGGTTATATTTGAAAGTATCTGAATGATACAATTGACATGAAGGTTATATTTGAAAGTATCTGAATGATAACAAAAAGTCACTTCTCTCATCGACTCTGTCAATTAGTTTACTTCTTTCATCGACTCTGTCAATTAGTCCCTATTCGGTTATTCAATTGTCGACATTTTGTGTAAACCTCAATTGATTTTGCTAGAAGTTACTATGTACATCATTCATTGTTTCTCAGAAGTACTTCAGCAACAAATGGATGCGGGTATCCGACAAGTCCGATTATTGGCTATAAATTTTGTTCGAATCTAGAAGGTAGTTAATGATGATAAATGGTGAATTGAGAAAAAAACTCGAGGGTTTTGACCCCTGTGTGTTTCCAGCTGACTCAACAGAGAACCTGCCGACCCCTCTCTTTGCTTCTCTGCTTTGTTACATTGTTTTGCATTGCTCATTNGACTCAACAGAGAACCTGCCGACCCCTCTCTTTGCTTCTCTGCTTTGTTACATTGTTTTGCATTGCTCATTTCTACTAATCGAATATTTCAATCGCAATCGTAGCTTATGCTATGTGTAATTAAGCGCGATTGAGTCTACGATTGCACNAATCGAATATTTCAATCGCAATCGTAGCTTATGCTATGTGTAATTAAGCGCGATTGAGTCTACGATTGCACATTTATCTTTGTAACCGCGATTCAGCAAAATCGTCGTCGCGTTTGTAAAATTCACTCTCGCGACTCTATGTGCATATACCCTTAGTTGATGTGTTCCATTTAAGCAACAACAACACGGAGTTTAGCACTGTTGAATTCCCTCTCAAAATCTGGAAACAGTTGTTACCAAACTGGCGACTTGTTACTCAAAACTAAGGTATACTTGTAATATACGTTTTACCAAAATTTTCTTGTTTAAGGTAGGATTACAGATTTTCACCCGAAATTTTCATACCAAAGAATTCTAATGCTGCTCATCGCGAAAATTTTATTCCTGAATGGAATAGTAAACAAAATCCCAACCATTTCGCTTAGAGGTCGAATTTGAGTATAGAGTATACACACGAGGGGAGAAAATTTCTGATTTTACTGATCCTCTTTGCCCGTATTTTCAAATGAGTTTTTATTTTGCCACCTTGTTTTCTGCCCCAATTTGGTAAAACTACTCATTTCGGAGACACTTCCGTGCGACAAAAGGTGCCCCAAATTCGTTCAGCTCATAGCGAAAAAAAAGGTCTTTTTTTTCTCAACGTTTTGGCTGATCGAAAATTCCTACCCGAAATAGAAGATGTTTAAACTCAAAATGGAATCCTTATCGAAAATTTCGGTAAAGCACGATTTCGTGCGAAATTGAGTATTGTGGTCAAAAGCATTTTGGAGAGAGCAGGACTCTACTTATATGTAATCGTTTCTGTGTATAATGATGTAGTGGTCTTCGTTCTTCTTAGATACTACATGATTCCTTGGAATAAGTAGGTTATAAGAAACAATTGAATGTATCTGAATTAAGTTTTTCGATAAAGATGATACTACTAAGGTCACAATTGGGGCGGATATTGTGAATACTTCCAAGGCGACTCGGAAAGGCGCCATTTTTAACTTCGAATATGTACAAATTGATAAGATAGGTGTATCGAGAATAAACATTTTCGAAAATGAACCCTCTGATTGGTCAAATGTCAATATGAGAACACTATTTGGAAAACGCTCTTCAACGANCATTTTCGAAAATGAACCCTCTGATTGGTCAAATGTCAATATGAGAACACTATTTGGAAAACGCTCTTCAACGATCAATGGAATTATCTTTTCAACCCCAATTCCAAAAGACGGAACGTGCAATGATAAACTATGAAAATTAAGTACTACGAATTTTGAATTCATCTAATAAATGTAGAAAGTCTAAACTACTAACAATCATTAATATTATAATGATAACAAATTTTTTCGTGAAGTAAATACAACCTGCCAATTACAAGAAATGTTGATGGTAACGAATGATTACAAGTNCATTTTCGAAAATGAACCCTCTGATTGGTCAAATGTCAATATGAGAACACTATTTGGAAAACGCTCTTCAACGACCAATGGAATTATCTTTTCAACCCCAATTCCAAAAGACGGAACGTGCAATGATAAACTATGAAAATTAAGTACTACGAATTTTGAATTAATCTAATAAATGTAGAAAGTCTAAACTACTAACAATCATTAATATTATAATGACAACAAATTTTTTCGTGAAGTAAATACAACCTGCCAATTACAAGAAATGTTGATGGTAACGAATGATTACAAGTGACATTATTAGCTGAAAGTATGTATTCTAATTCTAACAAAAATTCACTTTCTCTCATCGACTCTTCCAATTAGTTACTTTCACTCATCGACTCCGTTATTTAGTCCCTCCTTGGTTAATCAATAATGGACATTTTGTATAACTTCAAGTAACTACTGCTTCAGTCATTATTTCTCAGACGTACATGAGCATCAAACGGATGAGGGTATCCGACAATTCCCATTATTGGCTCTAAATTAGGCTCGAATCCAGAAGGTAGTTCAAATTTAAATTTCTGAATTAGCGAAGTAATGAAGAGGAACATACTGAAACGAGCTATCACTTCACCGAAACAATTCCTTTTACCTAAGAATAAAGAAAACAGATTGAATAATTTGTTACTTTAATTAACAATCATAAACTTTTTCGAGTATACCAATGCCAAATGCAATCATTCTGTCCGTTTGGTTAGAGTCCAGGGTGCCTTCATTGGTAAGGAATCGTTCAGGTTTGAAAACATACGGATCACCCCAAAACTCTTCATCGAAAAATACGCTATAAAAATTTGGTATCAAAGCTACCTCCTGAAAATCCAACACGGTGTCAACTACTAGTACTGTGTGCTTACTAGCTGATGAAAATAAGTTTGTTTTAATTAATAATAATTAAATTACCTTTTTGATTAAGTAACCCCTGTACATGAAATCGTCTAAGGCTGTTATTGGAAAGCCCAAAGGTGCCAATCGTCCCCATCGCAGTACTTCGAGGATTACACTTTGGGTGTAAGGCATTCTTTAAAAAGAAAATCCATAATCAACTAAATAATCTAATTAAGTTAATATTTTTAAAATTACTTGGTCTTGTCATTGATATCAGGATATCGATCTCGTCCAATCACATTTAAAATTTCTCTGTGAATCCGCTCCTGGACATCTTGACTACACATAAGAAACAATATTGTGTAAACTACTACAGTACTCGTAGTATTTGTACCGCTTTGCATAATGTCCGAAAATACTACCTGGAAACTTTGCTCTGTTCATAAAAATTTAATTTCCACCATCAAATCATCGACTTTTTTTTTGAATTTAGTAATAAAAATTCCGACCTGTAAACAAAGATTCAGGATTTGCAGCTTCTTCGTCAATTTTCTTCAAAAATTCATCAGTGAAACATCTGGGATCGTTATGATAAGGCTCCTTACGTCTTCTATTCAGCAAATTCTGAAAAAAGTAGTAGTAAAGGTAGAAAATATATCGAATTTCCGAAAATTTTATTATATTCTTGTTTCTCAAGGTCAATTTAAAAATCATATTTACGATTGCAGATTTGCGAATTCCAATTACTCCTTTCATCTGTGACTTGTAGCCCAAAGACTTAGGAAAAATATGTCGTAAGAAGGGATAAGCCAGAAGGATGCCTGTTCCAACGACACCGTTTTTGAAAACATCGCTATCATATTTGAGTAGATGTTGAAGGTCCTTGTCATTGTAGTCGAAGCGCTTCCCCATCACCATAGTTGCCATTATATTAGAAAAACATTTGTGGAAGTAATCCGATGTGAAATGAATTTGTCTTTGAGGATCTGATTTTGATTCAACTTCCATATGCCTCAGTAGTTCAGAAATTTCATCCAATAGAATATTTTTCATAGCAGTGCTGTCTCCGAAGCCATGTTGCCGTAGTGCGTTGCGACAGAATGTGCGCATCTCAGTCCATGCTGCACCGTTTGAAAATCCTAAACCTAAAAGTATAGTTTCTACGTCAATGTATTACTCAAAGTAGATCACTACGCTCGCGGAGGCCATGTATTTTTTATAACTAGATAGTAGTGTCTGTGAGACTTAAGACATTCACCTACGGAAAGCTTTCGAAATTACGTCGCTTTCATAGATTTATTATATTTCATAAAATTATTTATTTGAACATAGTCAAATGGGTATCGTTTGAAAGCTTTTGTAAAACCAAATCCTATACCAACAATGGTGCTATAGCGTGACCTTATTTGAGACCTTATTATGAAATTTTCTTCCCGATCTTTCCGAAGTCCTGTTTCATGGTAACATACTGTACTATATGTTATAATTAAAACAAAAAAACTTATATGAATATACAGTGAATACTTGCCAATATTTTGCTGGAAGTTTCTATCCCAGAAAATGCCAACACATTGCTTGCCAACTGTTTCTTCCTTACTCAAGACTTCCTTCACTGCTTCAAATGATGACAGCAAAACTTGAAAACAATAATAGTGAGAATCATTTTTTGATTCCAGAGTATTATATTTTAGTTGCTATTCATTAAACTTGTGGTCTTTAGCATTTACCAGTGTCCATGAACCCTAGTTTTACNACAGAGTTATTATATTTTAGTTGCTATTCATTAAACTTGTGGTCTTTAGCATTTACCAGTGTCCATGAACCCTAGTTTTACACTCATAACATCTCCATACTTTTTAGCAAGATTGTTGAAAGCCACGTGACCGATAGGACTCTCCCTTCTAATTTGAATTAAAGTACCAAAAGGAGGTACTTTGACTGGACCTAATTAAATTAAAGGTTATAATAATCAAATGCTCAGGTTGTAAATTTTGTTAGAGTAGTCGATAAGTAGGGTATAAGCCTATATTATTGGTTTGAACACAATGTTAAAGTTAGTGATCCCTCGAGTGTAGAGTATTTCATGACTCACACTATAGCCTGAGTCAGAGTCATTGACTCATTGAGTCGACTCTTTGACTCTTTGTATTTAGTGAGTCAGAGTCAGAGTCAAAGGTAAAATTTTTTGGGAGTCGACTCACTCTTTTGGAGTTTTAGCCTGTGAGTCAGAGTCAATGACTCATGAGTCAAAGAGTCAATGACTCATGAGTCAAAAAAATTGTCATCTGACTCTAGAGTCAGATGACAATTTTTTTAAATTAATTAAAACAAATTGCTTACTCGTCTATTCCTTTGATTTTAACTTATAATTTCACTTACGTGCAATAATTACACAGGTTACTGAGGTTTATTATTAACCTCGACAACTGTAAAATGTTGTACTACACCTTTTTGATTCATCGGATTAGTTGATTGAAATCCGCATTCCGTTTCTGCATCAGGAAGTTCGTTAAGTACAATTATTTCCTGGATATCCATTCTTTCACTTCGTAAGAATTGGAAAAATAACAAAGTGAATATAAATAAAAAGTGAAAACTTGGAGAGAAAATCGCAAACGACAAATTGATGAATTAATACTTTTTATATTAATGTCTGATGCAATTTCATGCGACGGAATGGAATGTTCTAGGCATGGGTTATCAAGAGTTGACACTTTTCCTGAAGAGTCGACGAGTCAGACTTCAATACTAAAGAGTCAAGAGTCAACGACTCTCCGAGTCGACTCTCTGACTCTTTGATTTTAGTGAGTCAGAGTCAGAGTCAGACTCAAACTCAAAAATATTGTGAGTCGACTCTGACTCATGAGTCAGAGTCATGCGATACCTACTGTACTCGAGTGTAAGTGAAGGCATATTGGGATGAGAATTTTCATTCGGAATACCGATAAGGGTAATCGTAGGTAATCGTACTCACTACCACTTTATATCCACTTAGGGTACATTGGGAATGCATCCGTTAGTGTATCTTACCTAAGACTACACTTGGATTTCGTTTCAACACGTATTAATTCAATACCTTAGGTACTTTTATCTAGGCTCGAGTTAAGGCTCAGCAAATTGTAATGTGGAACATACTGTATACTGTAAATCATAATAAACCGTTTTACCTGGTGGATTCTTGCTGTTTGGAAAATTTTCAATGCAGAAAAATATAAAATATAAAAAAATCAAAGCAATCAAAATTTCCAGATACATAGTTTGATTTCTGCTACAGAACAGATGACTCTTAATGATAGAGATTGCTTCTTTCAGTACATAGAACTGACAATAAATAAAATTTTTCAAAGTTGAAGCTGGTAAAAATTAAGAATACTTTTGTCCCTTGAGTTTGCCTAAGTATGTGCTAATTACAGTACAGTCGANATTACATAAATCATAATAAACCGTTTTACCTGGTGGATTCTTGCTGTTTGGAAAATTTTCAATGCAGAAAAATATAAAATATAAAAANACTGTAAATCATAATAAACCGTTTTACCTGGTGGATTCTTGCTGTTTGGAAAATTTTCAATGCAGAAAAATATAAAATATAAAAAAATCAAAGCAATCAAAATTTCCAGATACATAGTTTGATTTCTGCTACAGAACAGATGACTCTTAATGATAGAGATTGCTTCTTTCAGTACATAGAACTGACAATAAATAAAATTTTTCAAAGTTGAAGCTGGTAAAAATTAAGAATACTTTTGTCCCTTGAGTTTGCCTAAGTATGTGCTAATTACAGTACAGTCGAACATATTTTAGGGCGTGTTGGAAAATACTTTTGTCCCATTCTCTTTTGGTAACTAAAGAAAGTAGTGTCTATAAACTGTATGGAGAATTGACCTGTAAAATTTTTTTTGGGGGTTAGTGTCAGAAGCCAGTCATAAGCTAGTAACATTGTCAAAAAGAGCATGCAAAAACGTTAAGCGACCTTTCGTCACGAAATATTCGTCACAGAATATTCGTCAGAAAATTTGTGACACGGAAAGTTCGTCACATGGAATATTTGTCACACTTAAAGTTCGTGTCACACTGAAAGTTCGTCACATGGAATATTCGTCTCACGGAAAGTTCGACACAGATTGTTTGTCACAGAGATTGTTCGTCACACACACACAGGAAAATTAGTTGTTCAGAGGATACGTGTATATAATTTGTTAATTATGTTCGAATTTTGTTATAATCTAATTTTAAAACGAATTTTTAGAATTCTGGAAGACAATTTTTATTCGGATGTTTCTGGCTTTGGATAAAACAGCCAAAGCTCGGCGTTTGACTATGGGCTCTGCTCGGGCTCGGGCTCTTTTGAAAANCTATTAAAACCCGGATCTGGCTAGTCACGAGGTGTCAAACTAAACCTACATGCAAAGGTCGGCGGTTTACCCCCCGCTCCGCTCCCGCTCTCGCTCCCTAAAAATTATACTGACTCGCTCCGCTCTCGCTCTCGCTCCCTAAATATTGTTCCGCCTCGCTCCGCTCTCGCTCTCGCTCCCTAGTAGTAATTTCGTATCGCTCCGCTCTCGCTCTCGCTCCCAAGAATTTCTTACTGTCTCGCTCCGCTCTCGCTCTCGCTCCCTAAATATTGTCCTGCCTCGCTCCGCTCTCGCTCTCGCTCCCTAAATATTGTCCTGCCTCGCTCCGCTCTCGCTCTCGCTCCCTAAATATTGTCCTGCCTCGCTCCGCTCTCGCTCTCGCTCCCTAAATATTGTCCTGCCTCGCTCCGCTCTCGCTCTCGCTCCCTAAATATTGTCCTGCCTCGCTCCGCTCTCGCTCTCGCTCCCTAAATATTGTCCTGCCTCGCTCCGCTCTCGCTCTCGCTCCCTAAATATTGTCCTGCCTCGCTCCGCTCTCGCTCTCGCTCCCTAAATATTGTCCTGCCTCGCTCCGCTCTCGCTCTCGCTCCCTAAATATTGTCCTGCCTCGCTCCGCTCTCGCTCTCGCTCCCTAAATATTGTCCTGCCTCGCTCCGCTCTCGCTCTCGCTCCCTAAATATTGTCCTGCCTCGCTCCGCTCTCGCTCTCGCTCCCTAAATATTGTCCTGCCTCGCTCCGCTCTCGCTCTCGCTCCCTAAATATTGTCCTGCCTCGCTCCGCTCTCGCTCTCGCTCCCTAAAAATTGTTCCGCCTCGCTCCGCTCTCGCTCTCGCTCTTTATGGGAGCGGAGCGGGAGCGAGAGCGGGAGCGAATGAGTGGGAGCGAATACCGCCGAGGTTTGCCTACATGTATTCAGTAATCCTGTATGGGCTACTCTGTGTATGAGAATTTTCTCTCAAATTCGGGAAAATTAAAAAAAAACTCTCTTTGAATTTACGTTGCCCGCTCCCGGCNAGTAATCCTGTATGGGCTACTCTGTGTATGAGAATTTTCTCTCAAATTCGGGAAAATTTAAAAAAAACTCTCTTTGAATTTACGTTGCCCGCTCCCGGTATCGTTGTTTTGTTATTTTCACCAAACGATCATAAGATCAAGGATTTAATTTGCAACGCCGCAACGTAGTAGGATTATGAATACATGTAGCAACCATTTCCAGGTTTATGAATGCATGTAGAGTATTCTAGAAATTCCATACGTCTAAAGGTAAGTTCTCATGGCCGCTCCTACATGAGCTTCGAGCGTTCGGTTTACGCGAATTCGCAGATGTTAGAGCGTCTGCATGAGAATCTATCTCGCTTCAGACGCTCCTGAGTAAACGCGCGTCAACACTACCTGCGAAGTTCACGTGAAGCTGGAAGCTCATAATTTTGAACTTCTTGCGTCAACCTACACGCGTTTTTACTCTACTGTGGTATCCNTGAAGCTGGAAGCTCATAATTTTGAACTTCTTGCGTCAACCTACACGCGTTTTTACTCTACTGTGGTATCCTAACACCTTTTTGGAGGGAATTTTAAATAGTTTAATTTTCAAATTTTCAGTAATTTTGAATAATTTAGTAAAAAATTATTTTTTTNTGGAGGGAATTTTAAATAGTTTAATTTTCAAATTTTCAGTAATTTTGAATAATTTAGTAAAAAATTATTTTTTTTCATTAATTATGTAAAAAATTAATTAATTCAGTAACAAATTAATTCAGTAATTTTCAGTTCTTTTATTTTAATGAATAAAATAAATTTTATTCAATATTTTAAAAGCCTTTATTTAAAAGGATAAATAAAATAGGATCAGCTGTTCAAGACAGTATCTCGCTTTTCGCTTGAGCTTTCATGAGAATTGTTTTCGCTGCGGACGCCGGAACTCGGAAGCTCAACACGTGAAGCTCGACGCTCGACGCTCATAAAAATCGCTCGAAGGTCATACACGAGCGGCCATGAGAACTTACCTTAAATGATTCCAAGTTTATTTTATTGAAATGTACACGGGGCAGTGCCGGGGCCCACTGAAGAGATGAGCCTAATCAGGGATGCAAAAAATAATTTCAAGTCGAACATCATTAGGCGATATGACTAAAAAGTTTTAGATTTCGTGCTACGGTTTCGAAAATATCGTTCCAAGATCCTCAATACAGGTAGACAGATCCGGGTTTATTTAGAAATTAAGTTATTTTTTCTCAATAAAATTATGACTTTTTTGAGTTTTATGAGGTTATTTATTCAGTTTTAATTTTTCTAGCAAAATTTCTTTGACGAACTATCTCTGTGACAAACATTCTATGTGACGAACTATCCATGTGACGAATTTTCTGTGTGGCGAATATTCCGTGTGACGAACTTTCGGTGTGACAAAATTTCCGTGACGAACTTTCTGTGACGAATCTTCATAGAGCCATGCAAAAATAGGGTGTGACGCCGAATAAATTAAGCATCTACGATTACTAAAACAAAAGTTATAATCATTTGAAAATTGAAATTTTTGTATGTTCGTTCATATGAACACTAATTTGTTAGATTAGTCTTAAGAAGATCCAAAAATTTCAATTAATAAAAATCATAACTGCTCTTAGTCGTTGTGGAAGGTTGATTTTTTCAATTATATAGTATACTTTGTCTAAGACGAAGTCGGGTAAGCCGAACTCGGTTAAAATCTACAGTTTTCGTGGTCCCGGTAAACATACGAGGTGTGTTTTGCCTCGTTTGATCGAATCTAGGACAATTCCCCCATGGATAATTCCTCCCAACGACAAATCCTCCTAAGGAGAATTCTCCACAATTACGATTACTGCACGTTCCTAGCGGTGGCGGCTTGCTAGCAAAGTTGGCGGGCCCGAAAATAAAATCCTACTTGCTTGTGTCGAAGCCCAGCACTAATTCACCTACTTCATAGCATACATGGGCAATTTGCCCTCCGAAGGCAGGAGGGCAGCAATTTTGGAGAAAGGCAGGAAGGCGGAGGGCACTAGCAAGCAACTGAGGAGGGCAAAGGAGGTGCCCACGTATGCTTCAAAGTACACGTCGTACAAACATTGACGCAAGTTATTTTATATTTTTCTAAAGTAAACGTTCGATTTCGAACTTATTGCATCATGCCTTACAAATTATCCATGGTAGGAACTATCCATGGAGGGAATTGTCTATGGGAAAAATTGTCCATGAGAGGATTTTTATGGAGAAAATTGTCTTTCAAGGAATTGTGGTGTGAAGTGTCTTACAACGCTTTTACCTAAGCCGAATCTCAACTATCTGAAACGAAATATTCTGGAACCACGGGAGTCAGCTTATCCCAGCTTTATTGTTATCCACTTTTCAATACTGTATCTGAAACCATTAACACTTCTTTTTTTTCCTGAAAAAAAAATTTACAAGACAAATTGGCTGTATTTATGGACTCGTTTGATTTCTACAGTGTACAGAAATGGGTCATTAAGACCAAAGGGTGCGTATTTTCCACACCACCCTATTTGTGTTCGACTGTAATTAGATAACTACCGATTCGTCTCTGGGTTTTCAAATTGAACTAAAACTAATGACTAATCAAATCACAAGGCGTGATCGTTTTAAATTTTTTACCAACTGCAAAATATCTTGAATTTTATGATCCTAATCATCATTCATTTCATTACCAACCAACAATATGAGTATCCTAAAGCCTTATGGATAACACATGTTATATCTCTCATTCTCACCAACAAATTCTCATCTCCCACTACATTATAAGCAAGGACGCCGTTTCTATACATTTGCATAATCGCAACGAAGCAACACTAATTGGCGATACTTAGGATCTTCACGATTTATTAAAAGTGGAGCCGATTAACGCAATGTTAATTCGCATAATAACGCATAATCTTAACGTAAACGCATAATTTATTTTGCGTCGCACTTTTACAACTTTTGGTACATTTTGTACCATCGTAAGAGCNACGATCCTAATCATCATTCATTTCATTACCAACCAACAATATGAGTATCCTAAAGCCTTATGGATAACACACATGTTATATCTCTCATTCTCACCAACAAATTCTCATCTCCCACTACATTATAAGCAAGGACGCCGTTTCTATACATTTGCATAATCGCAACGAAGCAACACTAATTGGCGATACTTAGGATCTTCACGATTTANCTATACATTTGCATAATCGCAACGAAGCAACACTAATTGGCGATACTTAGGATCTTCACGATTTATTAAAAGTGGAGCCGATTAACGCAATGTTAATTCGCATAATAACGCATAATCTTAACGTAAACGCATAATTTATTTTGCGTCGCACTTTTACAACTTTTGGTACATTTTGTACCATCGTAAGAGCACATTGTTGTTTGAATATCAATAATTTGAAGATTTTTATTTATCGAACACATTTAACCAGATTAAATGTAGGATTTAACCAGGATTGTAAATTATTTACAATCTACAATCCACAATTTTGTAAAAAGTCGTTTTATAAAACCTAAAGTTACATTTTACATTTACAAGTAAAACTTCACAATTCACAGGTACTTTTTTACAATTTACCAATGGGTTTTTGCAAATTTACAGCTACGTGTTTTATAAAAAATTACAATTTCACAAAATTGTGAAATTGTAAGTTACAATTTTACAAAGCCCTTGATCTCTGTAAACACAATTACAAGTCAGAAGTGAGTGAGTATTTCCATATTAATTAAAAAAATTGCAAAAGAAGGGCAGAAATTGTCTTAAGTGACACAAGTAGTAGCGATAGTGACGATATGGATATAGAAGTTGGGGGACTCAAAAGACATTTCAAACCTAAAATTAACTTTTGAGCGACTACAGACTTTAGTTTCAAAGAAAGGTTTCGAATCAACCGTGTCACTGTTGAAAATATTTTGGGAAGANACAGACTTTAGTTTCAAAGAAAGGTTTCGAATCAACCGTGTCACTGTTGAAAATATTTTGGGAAGAATTGGAGCCCTTCTACAGCACCCAACAAAGAGGAACAATGGTCTTTCTCCAAGTGAACAAATTCTATGTGCTTTACATTGGATGGGAGGCGGGGCTCAATACCATGGAGTCGCTGACATGCATGGTATTTCAAAGTCTACAGATCACTCAGTAATAAAAAAAGTGACGCAAGTTGTGACTAACTCATGGCTGAGGAAGTTCGATGGTCTTCAGCTGCAGTGAGCGACGTCCCCTTACAATTTATGAGGTTGAAGGGTTTTCCAAGAGTCGCTGGGTGCACAGATGGAACTCTTATTCCTATTGACGTTCCAGTCTTAAATGAAGCAGCTTATGTTGATCAACATGGTGATCATTCCTTAAGCGTTTTGGCAGTCTGTGGGCCTAACTTCGAGTTCTTTTACGCAAGCGCAAGGTGGCCGGGTCCGTACATGATTCACGTGTGCTAAGGTGATTTACAGTTTAGATATGTCTTATCCTATTATTTCTCTGCTCAAGCCCGTGGCAAAAATTTCTGATGAGATATATGAAAATATCATAGGGTTATACTTCTCATACTATGTTCTAAAAATTTCTGTTGAGGTATATGAAAATATCATAGGGTTATACTTCTCATACTGTGTTCTAAAAAATTTTAAAGTATATAGTTTTGAAGGCATTAAATTTATAAACTTAAAAAAGCGTTAAATTCGTAATATTAATTAATCACCACGAATAGTAGTTTATTTGGCATTTTATTAAATAAGTAACTCAAAAGTTTAACTTCGAATGCGCGCGAGATTTTATAATTTTTTTGTTTTTAAAGTTCAAAAATTTCCTATGCTAACAGCACACTATTAATATAATTTGAAAATTGGAAAACGGGTTAGAATTCACTGTGTGATAAATATATTTACCTCAGTTGTTTTGCGCCAGTTTTGCCATGTAGTGTCTCGGAGAAACTTCCAACTTTACTTATGGNATATATTTACCTCAGTTGTTTTGCGCCAGTTTTGCCATGTAGTGTCTCGGAGAAACTTCCAACTTTACTTATGGTCATAAACCCTGAGGGCATGACCTCTTGCTGCTATTTCCTTCCATTTACCTTCTTTTTGTTCGTGTGTTAGCTTATCCGAGATTTTTCCAAACAATACTTCTCGGTCGTCACGAATAAAAGTAAGCATAGAAACTTTGTTTTGAATTTTTGACATTTTATCAAAGTTTAATTAAAATAACAAATGAAAATAATTAAATTTCGCGCCCAACCGATTTTTACAATTGTAAAGTTGATCATAAAAATTGTAAAACTTCTTTATTTTACAACAGGGCTTGTTTCACAAAAGGATTACAATTTTACAATTACAATCAATTACAATTCACATTTACAATTCTACAAGTCACTTTTGTGTTTTACTATGGTTTCACTTTATTTGTAATTGTAAAATTGTAACAAAGCTTTGTAAAGAAAATTGTTACAATTACAAACGCGCATTTCTAATATTAACTAATTTGAAATTTTGTTTAGTATTATTCGTCAACCTTTTGTCATAAATTGTTCGTTGATGAATTGAATCTTTGGACATAGGAAGGCAATAAGGTTAGTATTAATAAGTTTTTTAGTTTCATTAATATAATTTTAATATTTTTATCATATTTTAATCATAATTTAATCTCATTTTCTAATGAATTGATTCTAAACATTTTACAAAAATTTTTTAGACAAATTTGGTTCCTTACCAACGAATTCATTTCCCACTTGTATCCTACGTACCGTTGGTTTCATCTGATAGAGCATATCATGAGCAAAACTCTGTAGCAGAAATTATAAAAGCCTGTTTGAATCAGGTAATACAACGATCAAATGTGAACCTCGACAAGGTCGGTCAAATAGAAAGTTAACACTATCTGATTGCTAAATTGGAGAAAATCAACTGACTTAATGTTGACATCTAGGTAAATATTTTGCCTGTTGCATGTTGTACGTGGAGATGTGGTTCTAAAGGATGTCAACAATGCCATTAGCGAAGCAACAAAAGTCTATTCAGTTCGTTGATTGGTGTCCAACTGGATTCTAAGTTGGGATTAATGCCCAACCTCCTTCAGTAATTAAAACAATTTCAACATTATTTGAATTGATTTCTAAAAAGTATCACGTTGATAATTGAAAATTTGATCATGGTCAAGGTTATCCCAGGTGGTGATTTAGCACTACTTCGTCGANAAAGGATGTCAACAATGCCATTAGCGAAGCAACAAAAGTCTATTCAGTTCGTTGATTGGTGTCCAACTGGATTCAAAGTTGGGATTAATGCCCAACCTCCTTCAGTAATTAAAACAATTTCAACATTATTTGAATTGATTTCTAAAAAATATCACGTTGATAATTGAAAATTTGATCATGGTCAAGGTTATCCCAGGTGGTGATTTAGCACTACTTCGTCGAGACTGTTGTATGTTATCAAACACAACAGCAATTGTAGGAGCTTGGGCAAAAATAAATCACAAGTTTGACCTAATGTATGCAAAAAGAGCTTTCGTTCATTGGTAACCACCCAAATGATTTTACCTAATGCTAATTGGAAATTATGTCCTCAGTAAAAACTACTTGTTCTTGATTGGTTCTAACTCTCACGCTTGTTCAAAACTACGAAGAAGTAGTCTCTTTCGATGATGAGGATGACGATGATGGATTGAATTAGTGAGACTTATATCCATCAACTTCATAAAATTAATTACAAGAAGTCGTTGCAAGTTTAGAATTTCAAAAAATAGCAACAAATTATAAATAATGATTATTATGTCTTAAGAACCAATCCGATTACTGCAACCAATTTTAAAATCAAAGCGATAGTTTTATTTAAAAAATAAATCAAGTTTATAATTATGATGAATAATTTGGTAAATATAAGATTATAAAGTGGATGAATTCTGTTAGTTTGTGAACAATTTACGTTAGACAGAGTATAGGGACTGATTTTGGTCAGGAAATAGGACTTATTCGTAGGACTCAATGAACTTATTTTTTGGGATCTTGTGATACTTGTAGGAGGATTGCTGAGTGTTTACATGGTACCTAATAATCACAAATTAAAATTAATTGCCACTATTTTTAATTTACCTAAAATTTGACAAGAATTTGCTTCACATAAACCATCGTCGTCCAATTCAGTGGAAACTTCGTCAGAACTCTCGTATTTCTCATTTTCTGCCATATTTTCTGCCACAAAGTTTTTTTAATCACAATTGTAATTTAATTACAATGTGAAAATCCTCTGCAAAAATTTATTTACAATTCATTTACAATTGTTACAATTATTGTTTTGTGAAACCATATTTCCATGAGAATTTGTAAATTGTAAACAAATTGTAAAGTGTAATTTGTAAAACCCTTTGTAATTGTAAATTGTAAGTGTGATTTTTATGAAACGTAAAATTGTAAACTTTTTTCTACAATTTTACAATTGTAAAATTGTAATCCTTTAGCAAAACAGAACTGCATTTTTTAAAAACATGCCCCTGGGGCATGTTGCACAAACGCAGTTTTGCTTCACTTGTATTTGTGAGTTGTGATTTGTGAACTTGTGAATTGTGAATTGTGAAACTTTTATAGAATAGGAGCCTGGGTGCGTTTCTATGTATAATAAATTTTTGAAATGCATGGCTCTAATTCACCTTAATTTCCATAAAGGAACCTTCGTGGTGCTCAAATATACGCACATAAATTCTTTTGAAGGTATTGATATGCATCAGAAGATCAGTATAAGCTTTTAAATCATCGCGCATAATATCGCATAATTTTTTTTGTAAATGCCGCATATTTTTTAATTTGACACATAAAATGGGCGTCCTTGATCATAAGCATAAGAATGAGAGGTTGAAAAATAAATATCAAAAAGAACCATGTCGTATTTCCTCAACCGGTACAAGCTTTTATCATGAAACAATTCTGATGTGTGATATATACCGTATTTCCCGATTTAAGGCCCCATACTGGAATAACTCCCCATCCGAAATGACTCCCCACTCGAAATAACTCCCAAATGTTAGGAGTATTTGAAATAATACCCCAAGGGACTTAAATCAGGAAATACGGTATAAGGCTGTGGTATATTATTTAATATTTCCACTGATTTAAATTTTTTAAATTAAAAAAATCTATTTTACCAGCTTGTGTCTTGTACGTATTTGCTGACCTAATGGCATATTCCTAAGTTAAAACTTTATTTATTAATATAAAATATTACATATCTCTAGTTTTTTGGCAATTGTATACGGTTTTCTGTTCAACTTTGCCTTAGGTTGAACCATTTACAGCGAAAAAAACAACCCTTTAATTTATTTTAGAACTATAATTTGAGGCGTATTATGCATGAGTGTGTTTTCTTGGTGGAAAATTTGAGTGGGAAAAATCAGCGTTTTATACAAGAGAGCGTGTTATGGATGAAGGTGTACTATCCATAAGGTTTTAGAGTAATTGTTATTTCACAGACTAAAAACTTATTGAAAAAACTTTACACGTTCGCTGTGTAATCCAAATGCTATCTACGTAGGTGAAACAGGAAAATCAAGTAAAATTTATTGCAATTTTAGCAGAATTTCTAAAGGCCTTGGAAAGCTTCTGTGAGACAAAAAGTAGAGTAGCCTGTGTATTTCTACACTGGACCATGGGTCTCATTATCTCACAGGAGAATTTTTACTCATACTTAACATTGTCTCTGGGGGTTAAAGCCTCGCTTGGCTACTGTTATGGCTAGTTTATAGTCCTTCAGGTTTCCGATTTCGGCAGCAATNAACTTATCATTGTCTCTGGGGATTAAAGCCTCGCTTGGCTACTGTTATGGCTAGTTTATAGTCCTTCAGGTTTCCGATTTCGGCAGCAATTTTGTCGGATTCGGAAATTTTTTCAATTTATACTTTTATTCCGTATTCAGATTCCACTTCCGAATTACAAGAATCGGAAAACTTCCGATTGTGGCAAAATCTGAAATCAGTTTACACTCCTCCGTTTCTCATGAAACGGACAAGTTTTTTCCGATTTCTAACTTCAGGTTTAGGTTCAACTTTTCTCCAAATCGGAAACTGAATTTCTGCAGGATATAGGTATATCCTTTCTTCCATATATATATATAATCTCTATTTACATTAAAATCAGCTGAGGTCTACACTATTGGTACAAGTGAGTTCATAGATGACTCTACACTTCACTCAGAGGTTATTATCAGTTAATTTGTGGGTTATAAGTTTAAATTAATTGTCAAAATATCTCCCCTGTCATGTTCCGACGTCTGAATATATTTCGAATGTATATTGTTCTTACGCGTTTTCATTTAGGATGTCGAATCAGCTCAAGAACAATCAAATCGTCATTCATTGTGTTAGAATAAATTGTTTTGAAAAAAACTTCAGTTTTAGTCGAACGAGCGAGTATAAACAAAAATCCTTTTTCAGAATCAGTTTTTTCGACCCCGGATACCGGAAACGGAATTTGATTTATACTTTTCCGAATCCGAATTTGTGGCCAAATTCGGATTCAGAAAGAGGGTTCGGAAAGCTGACGGACTATAAACAAGCCATTAGAGTACGAGTCTCCTCACATCTAACCACGGCGATACATAATCCTTTCCACACTTCTAAAGGACATGGAGGAAACCCTGAATATATTCCTGATAGTAGTTTACCATGAACCTGTATTTATATTCTAATACTATTTAAATATCTTTTTACTTTTAATCTTTAACTCTGTTAAATCTAGTGTTCTCCATGACTTTCGACTCCAACTCGGAGTCAGATTCGGATTCTCCTNGATCTAGTGTTCTCCATGACTTTCAACTCCAACTCGGAGTCAGATTCGTATTCTCCTGAGTTGAAACACCTAACCTTCGGACTCGGAATCACGACTCCGGAGTCAAAAGATATTTTTATGAAAATGATAATTTATCATATTCTAACTTTGTTACAACTTTCAGTATACTATGTACCTTACTCCTTGTTATAAGATCCTCTGCTCATAAGTTACATAAATAAGTAAACTTATGTTACGATAACTCCGTCAGGAGTTATCGGATCTTAGCATCCTAAAATTCGGATCTTAGCACCATCTCTGATAGTTCCTCCCATACTAAATGTATTATGCTCGCTCCAAACAGACAAAGTAATCATTTCCAATAAACGAGTTTATCTGGTATAGGGTGGTCTTATTACCGAAGTCTATTGAATGCTCTATGATTGAAAGCGATAATTTTAGTTTTAGACATTTGGAAATTCTAGATACAGTAGATTCCGGTTGTAAAAATTTTGAGTGGATCGAAAATTTAGGTTTAATATAACAGAAGTTCATTACCGCCGTTCAATTTTGTATGTAAACTCCTAAGATATATCCCAGCTCAGGCTGATGAATTTTTGGATTCATTACAGACGTAACTTTATTACAACCGGAATCCATTGTATATGGTTGAAAAATATTTTTTGCTTTAATTTTAAGGCACTCTGAAAAAAAGTATGACTCAAATANACTTATGATTGAAAGCGCTAATTTTAGTTTTAGACATTTGGAAATTCTATATACAGTAGATTCCGGTTGTAAAAATTTTGAGTGGATCGAAAATTTAGGTTTAATATAACAGAAGTTCATTACCGCCGTTCAATTTTGTATGTAAACTCCTAAGATATATCCCAGCTCAGGCTGATGAATTTTTGGATTCATTACAGACGTACCTTTATTACAACCGGAATCCATTGTATATGGTTGAAAAATATTTTTTGCTTTAATTTTAAGGCACTCTGAAAAAAAGTATGACTCAAATACTAGTTCAATCCAAATGCTAGGTAAGCCAAATCAAATAAATTAAGAAATAATCTTTTGTTTTCGCTTAATTTCTTTATGGAACTCGTTTCTTATTAAAATGATCAACTGTTGTATAAAACAGGCCACAGTACAGGTTAGAAGAACCAACAATTCCACATNTTGAACTTTGTTTCTTATTAAAATGATCAACTGTTGTATAAAACAGGCCACAGTACAGGTTAGAAGAACCAACAATTCCACATTCTAGTCATAAAATTGGAATTTTCCTTTTTTTTTTATTCTCAAGGTCCTCGCAGTGTTGTGATTGCCAAAATGAATATAAAAATGTTATTTCATTATTGAAATCGTCAATTGTTGATTGTTGAGCTTATGATTTTAGGTTTCATTTTCAATAAACAAAATAAATCAAGTAATAAAATTGATGAGAATGACAATTGGCAGACGACGAACAAGGAAAATGTCACTTCCCGCGCGTTGAATCTGTCAATTACTCTCTTCTTGATGACTTAATTATAGTGACATTTGGTGTAATTGAACTGACATGTCAGAAGTCACTAGAATCATTGTTTCTTAAATGTACAAGAGAATCGAAAGGATGTGGGTATCCGACTATTCCCATTATTGGCTCAAAGTTTGGCTCAAATCCGGAGGGTAGTTCAAATTTAAATCTCTGAATTAGCGACGTAACAAAGAGGAACATACTGTCACGCGCAATCACTTCACCGAAACAATTCCTTTTACCTTTAAAAAAAAAGAAAACTGACTTAATTTGTAACTTCAATTAACAAATCCTAACGTTTGAGAGTATTGTGTACCGATGCTAAATGCAATAATTCTTTCCGACTTCTTTGAGTCCAATGTGCCTTCATTGGTAAGGAATCTCTCAGGTTTGAAAACATATGGATCACCCCAAAACTCTTCATCGAAGAATACACTATAAAAATTTGGTATCAAAACCATTCCCTGAAAATTCAAAATGGTGTCAACGATTAGTATAGCCTTTTCAAAGGTTGTGTCCAGGAGGTCTTTATTAAATTTGATTTAATTGGTTTATTACCTTTTTTATTATGAAATCCCTGTAAGAGAAATCTTCTAAGGCCAGTCGTGGCAACCCCAGAGGTCCCAATCGACCAAATCGTAGTACTTCCAGGAGTACACTTTGGGTGTAAGGCATTCTTTTAAAAAAAAAGTACATAATTAAATCAAGATGTGTCTTTAATTTATTATTTTAAAAATTACTTTGTCTTGTCTTTGATGTCAGGACATCTATCTCGTCCAATCACACTTAAAATTTCATCGTGAACCAGCTTTTGTACGTCTTGTTTACATGTAAGAAATAGCATTGTATAAATTACTACAGTGCTCGTAGTATCCGTACCGCTTTGCATAATATCCGTGAATACCAGCTGAAAACTTAGTTCTGTGTACACAAAAGTCCAATTTTAACAGTCAAATTCATAAACTTTTTGTTTTAAAATTTTGGAAACTTTGTTCAAACCTGTAAACAAAGAGTCAGGATTTCCAGCTTCCTGGTCAATTTTTTTCAAAAATTCATCAGCAAAACATCTCGGATCGTTGTGATATGGTTCCTTACGTCTTGTATTCAACAAATTCTGCAATAGGTAGTAATCTAGTAATGGCGTGGTATGAAGAGTACACCCTACACGAACCTGTTAGATTCAGCTTATGCTTGGCACGACGATAGAGGTAGAGCTTTTGAGTAATTTTCCTATAAAGGATGGTATGCAGAAAAGCATACCTCATTTTTTTCGCTCGGATATTCGGTTCAATTATTTCAAATAGTGCATTTCCTAATGCTACATTACCCCGTAAAAGGAAATTTCGAAAAAAAAAAAATTTTCGCTGAGTTATGTCATTTTTTCCAAAAAAATTTAACACATGAGGCATGGGGCGACTATGCGCAGATAAATTTAATTTTGGTCATGTTCCCATCTAGCTAATTTTTTCAGATTTTGCACATGACAAGTCTACTAACAGGGCATGTTTTTCCAATAAAGAAATTTAGCGGGGCTCTTCTAC